>PVKE010029109.1:0-20470 GCA_004027555.1 Craseonycteris thonglongyai | reverse complement strand
CTCAGAATCCAAAGCCCCTCCAGAAGATCAGGGGCAGTCTTTAGTAAAGGACCTTGCACACTTGGAATCAAATCTACGTGAAACAGAATTCAGGGCTGCATTAATCAAGACACTCAGAGAGCTCACTCAATGCTGGCAAAGTACCCAGACACAGTTAAATGACCTCAACAAGAAATTTTCTGAGCAAAATGAGTACTTTGCCAATAAAATTGAGAAGTTAGAGCAGAACCAAAAGGAGCTCCTCGCAATGAAAAGCATCATGGGAGAGCTGAAAAAAGAACTGACCAGCATAGAAAACAGAGCTGACCAGCTACAGGAAAGGATGAGGGAAATCAAAGATACAAACATGGAAATGTCACAGAGGGAAGAAGAAAGGGAAAGGAGAATCAAGAGAAATGAAAGAGCCCTACAAGAACTTTCTGACTCCATCAGAAAGAACAATATTAGAATAATAGGGGTATCAGAAGGAAGCGAGATGAAATCTTATCAGAGTCTACTAAAACAAATAGTGGATGAAAATGTCCCTAGCCTGTGCAAAGATTTACACTCCCAAATCCAAGAGGAAAGCAGAAGTCCTAACTACCTAGACCCTAGCAGATCTTCTCCAAGGCACATTGTTCTGAAGATGACAAAAATCAATGACAAAGAAAAAATCCTCAAGGCTGCCAGGGAAAAACAAAATATAACTTTCAAAGGAAAAACTCTCAGGCTGTCACCAGACTTCTCAGCAGAGACTCTGCAAGCCAGGAGGGAGTGGAGCTCAATCTTCAAAATATTAAAAGAGCGAAATCTCCAGCCAAGAATCAACTATCCAGCAAAATTAACCTTCAGATATGAAGAAGGAATTAAGACCTTTTCAGATATACAGAAGTTGAGGGAATTCTCCAGCTCGAAATCGGCACTACAAGAAATACTAAAGGAGGCTATTTGACCTGAATCTAGAAATCAAAATAAATGGAGAAAAGTTGGGACAACAAAAAAATAAAAAGGAAAGAAGAAATAGATACAGGATATTCTCATATATCAATCATTACCGTGAATGTAAATGGACTGAATTCACCAATAAAGTGGCACAGGGTAGCAGAATGGATCAAAATACAAAATCCAACCATATGTTGCCTACAAGAGACACACCTCACCACAGGGGCAGACATAGACTCAGGGTAAAAGGATGGAACACAATACTCCAGACAAATGGCAGTCAGAGAAAAGCTGGAGTGGCCATACTGATTTCTGATGAAAAAGAAATCAGGATAAAAAAATAATAATAAGACATAAAGATGGTCATTACATCTTGGTAAAAGGGACAATACAACAAGAAAACATCACACTCATTAATATATATGCCCCCAATCAGGAAGTACCAAAATTTATAAAGCAACTGCTAACAGAACTAAAACGAGATTTTGACAAAAACATAGGTATAGTAGGGGATTTAAACACCCACCTGACAACATTGGACATTTCATCCAAGCAGAAGATAAATAAGGAAATTGCAGCTTTAAATGATACATTGCAGGAAATGGACATAATTGAGATTTACAGGTCATTCCATCCTATAACAAAGGGCTATACATTTTACTCTTGTGCACATGGAACATTTTCAAAAATAGACCATGTTCTGGGACTTAAATCCAACCTCACCAAATTTAAGGGCATCCAAATCATACCAAGTGCATTCTCAGACCACAAAGCATTGAAACTGGAGATCAATTGCAAAAGATCAATTGCAGAGAGAACCACATATATATGGAGATTGAACAAGATGCTATTAAAAAGTGACCGGGTCAAAGAGAAAATAAAACAAGTGATTAAAAATTTTGTAGAAACAAATGACAATGAAAACACAACATACCAAAAGTTCTGGGACATAGCGAAAGCAGTATTAAGAGGCAAATTTATATCATTACAGGCCTATCTCAAGAAACAAGAAAAACTACAAGTACACACCCTCACATCTCATCTCATAGAGCTAGAAAAAGAAGAACAGAGGTCCCCCAAAGCCAGCAGAAGAAAAGAATTAACAAAAATCAAAGCAGAATTTAATGAAATTCAGAATAGAAAAACAATAGATAAAATTAATGCCACAAAGAGCTGGTTCTTTGAAAAAATCAATAAAATTGACAAACCAAAGGCTAGGCTCACCAAAGCGCAAAGAGAAAAATGTCATTTTTCCAGAATACAGGATGATAAGAGAGAGATTACAACTGATGCTGCAGAAATACAAACAATCATAAGAGATTATTATGAAAAACTCTATGCCAACAAATTTGAAAATCTAGAGGAAATGGACAAATTTCTAGAAACATATAGTTTACCTAAACTGAACCAAGAAGATTTGGATAACCTCAATAGACCAATTAACAAAACAGAGCTTGAAACAATTATCCAAAAATTGCCCAAATGCAAAAGTCCTGGACCAGATGGCTTTATCAATGAAGTCTACCAATCTTTCAAAGAAGAAATAATGCCCATCCTCCTGAAACTACTCCAGAAAATTCAAGAGGAGGCAGTTCTACCGAACTCTTTCTGTGAAGCTAATATCACTCTAATACCAAAACCCAGAAAGACAATACCAAAGAAGAAAACTATAGGCCAATCTCACTGATGAACACCGATGCAAAAATCTTAAATATAATTCTACCTAACAGAATACAACAATGCATTAAAAACATTATTCACCATGACCAAGTGGGATTCATCCCAGGGGCACAAGGATGGTTCAACATATGCAAAATAATCAATGTAATCTAGCACATAAACCAAACAAAGGATAAAAACCACATGATTATCTCAATCAATGCAGAAAAAGCATTTGACAAGATACAACACCCATTTATGATGAAAACACTGAACAAAATGAGAATTGAAGGAAAGTACCTCAAAATAATAAAGGCCATATATGATAAAACCTCAGCAAATATTATACTGAATGGGAAAAAGCTGAAGCCTATTTTCCTAAAATCAGGAACAAGACAGGGATGCCCCCTGTCACCACTGCTGTTCAACATAGTACTAGAAGTTCTAGCTAGAGCAATCAGACAAGAGAAAGGAAAAAAAGGTATTAAAATCGGGAGAGAAGTGAAACTGTCACTCTTTGCAGATGACATGATCCTGTATATAGAAAACTCTAAAGACTCTATCAGAAATTTATTACAAATAATAGACAAATACAGTAGAGTCGCAGGCTACAAAATCAATGTCCCAAAATCAACTGCATTTTTGTATGCCAAGAATGAAACTTCAGAAAGAGAGGTGAGAAGATCTATTCCCTTTGCCATAGCAAACAAAAAAATGAAATACCTCGGAATAAATCTAACAAAGAACGTGAAGGACTTATACATGGAAAACTATAAGACACTCCTAAAAAGAAATTAAAGAGGACAAAAAGAAATGGAAAGACATTTCATGCTCATGAATTGGAAGAATCAACATAGTTAAAATGTTCATACTCCCCAAAGCAATATACAGATTCAGTGCCATTCCCATCAAAATTCCACTGTCATTCTTTCAAGAAATCGGTTTTTTTTAAATATTTATTTATTTATTTATTTATTTTGACAGAGAGAGATACAGAGACAGAGACAGAGAGAGAACTGAACTGGGGGAGCTCCCAGTTCAGCATATGGTTCCGCACGGGCCGGGGCCGGGATTCGATCCTCGGTCCCCAGTGCTGCAAAGTGAGCTCTTAACCCCCTGAGCCATCCCGGCTTCCCCACAAGAAATAGTTTTTAAAAATCATTAAATTTGTATGAAACCACAAAAGACCATAAATTGCAAAAGCTATCCTAAGAAAAAAGGATAAAGCTGGGGGCATTTCACTGCCTGACTTTTATCTATACTACAAAGCCTCAGTAATCAAAACAGCTTGGTACTGGCAGAAAAACAGGCACATGGACCAATGGAATAGAATTGAAAACCCAGAAATAAACCCACAAATTTTTAGACAGATTATTTTTATAAACGAGCAAAAATATATACAGTAAGGAAAAGAAAGCCTCTTCAGTAAATGGTGCTTGGAAAATTGGAAAATCAAATGCAAAATGCTGAATGTGAACTGTGATCTCTCACCATATACCAAAATTAACTCAAAATGGATGAAACACCTCCAAATAAAAAAGGAAACAATAAATTGCATAGAAGATAACATTGACACTAAACTTAAAGACCTGAGATTCAGGGAGGACTTTACGAATCTGACTTCAATGTCAAGGGAAGTAAAAGCACAAATAAATGAATGGGACCTTATCAAGCTAAAAACTTCTGTGCTACAAAGGAAACCATGAACAAAGCAAAGAGGCAACCAAACAACTGGGAGAAAATATTTGCAAACAATGCTTCTGATAAGGGGTTAATATCAAAAATATGCAAAGAACTCGTACAACTCCACAAGAAAAAACAAGCAATCCATTTAAAAAATGAGCAAGTGACCTTAACAGATACTTCTCTCATGAAGACATACATATGGCCAACAGATATATGAAAAAATGCTCCATTTCACTAGCAATTAAGGACATGCAAATAAAAACCACAATGAGATACCATCTTACACCTGTTAGAATGGCTATAATCAACAAGACAAGGGGTAACAAGTGTTGGAGAGGCTGTGGAGAAAAAGGAACCCTCATACACTGCTGGTGGGAATGTAAACTGGTACAACCACTATGGAAGGCTGTATGGGGATTCCTCAAAAATTTACAAATGGAATTACCATATGACCCAGCCATCCCTCTACTGGGCATCTACTCAAAAAACCTGAAAACCTTAATCTTTAAAGATGTTTGTACTTGCATGTTCATCACAGCACTGTTCACAGTGGCCAGAACATGGAAACAACCAAAATGCCCTTCGATAGACAACTGGATAAAGAAGATGTGGTACATTGACACCATGGAATACGACTCAGTGATAAGAAATAATGAAATACAGTCATTTGTGGCACATGTATGGACCTAGAGACCATCTTGTTAAGCGAAATAAGTCAGACTGAAAGAACCAGGAAACATATGACCTCACTTATGGGTGGAATATAAAACTGAAAGTAACAAAGACACAGAGACCTATGGACACACTCAATAGCTTGGTGTTTGCCTGAGAGAATGGGAAGAAGGGGGAAGGAGATAGGGAGCCGAGGTCAGAGAGGGCACCAGCATTATGGACACACTCAATGGTTTGTTGGTTACCTGGAGAGGGGGGAGGGGGCAAGGAGTGTAGTAGGGGTAGGTGGGAGTGGGCGCCAAATGTATGGTGATGGAAGGGAAGCTGATTCTGGGTGGTGAGCACATGGTGCGATGCATGAATGATGTGATGAGGACTTGTACATCTGGAAACTATCTAATTGTTACCAACCAATGCCACCCCATTATATTTAACAATTAAAAAAAAAAGTACAAATTGGTGGTTACAAAATAGTCATGAGGATGTCAAGTAAAACGTAAGGAATATAGCCAATAATATAGTCATAACTGTGTATAGTGCCAGGTGGGTACTAGACTAATCAGGGGATCACTTCTTAAATTATGTGAATGTTGAACCACTATGCTGTACAATTGAAATTAATATAAAATAATATTGCATGTCAATTGTAATTGAAAAATTTAAAGGGAGGAAAGTGAAAAGGAATAAGAGGTTCAGATTTCAGGGATAAAACAAATCATTGAGATGTAACGTACAGCATAGGGAACATAGTCAATAATATTGTGATAGCGTGGTACAGTGTCATTGCTTTTTTAGGTATATAAATGTTGAATAACTATTGAGAAAATAATATAATGTGTTAGCTATATTTTAATAAAGATTTTTAAAAAATAAAATAAAATAAAAGTTATGGTAGTGAAAACACACATCCACAAAAACACGAGTCTAAGAAATGCCGGAATAGCTTAGCAGTTGAACAGTTGCTTCGCAATTGTGAAGTCCAGGATTTGATTCCCAGCCGTAGCCTGTGCAAACCCATGTCCTGGACTGTGACAGACTGAAACTCTTGGGGTGCTGTTGAGGGTTCTCACCTCCCATATGAGAGACACCCAATTTGGTTTCACCACATGTGGCCCCCCCACCCACCTGTATGTAATGAGACCATGTCACAACTATGAAGACTACTCTGGGCTCTCCCCTATTCTCTCTTTTTCTTTCTCATTCTCTCTCCTTTTATCTCTCAAACAATAAAATAAGAAATATTTTAAAAGAGTCCAAAATAAATTAGGACAGTTTCAGAGGCCTCTGGGATTATATTAGGTATAAGAACATTTGCATCATTGGAATAGCAGAAAGAGAAGAGGGAATAAGAAATTAAAAACATATTTGAATAAATAATAACAAAATATTTTCCTAATCTAGTGAAGAAAAAACATACACACATATCCAGAAAGTGGAGAGGGTCCCAAATATAATGGACCCAAAAAGGCACAGCAAGACACATTATAATTGAAATGGTAAAGTTGAAAGACAAAAAGAGCATCTTAAAATCAGCAAGGAAAAATAAGTTGGTTATCTACAAGACAGCTCCCACAGATTCTCTGCTTTTCTCTCAACAGAAACATTGAAAGTCAAAAGTAATTGGGGTGAAATACTCAAAGTGATGAAAAGCAAGAACTTACACTTAAAATTACTGTAGTATCCAATAAAGCTATTATTTAGAATTGAAAGACAGATAAAGAGCTTTCTTCTTGACAAGAAAAAGCTAAAGAAATTCACCTTCACCTAATCAACATTACAAGAAATGTTAAATGTCACAAGAAAAAAGACAAGAGAATGATCAAAAATATAAAGAAAGTGGCAATAAATACATGTCTATCAACAATTGCTTTAAATGTAAATAGATTAAATGCTCAAATAAAAAAAATTGGATCACTGAATGAATAAGAAAACAAGATCCTTACATCTGCTGCCTACAATAGACTTCAGATTCAAAGGCACCCACAAACTGAAAGTGAAAAGGTGAAATAAAATATTTCATATAAATTGAAACAAATACATCAGGGGTAAATAATACTTATAACAGAGAAATATTGACTTAAAGACTATAACAAGAGACAAAGAAGGACCTAGTAATCCCACTTCTGGGTATTTATCCAAAGAAACCCAAAATGTTATATGAAGGGAACATTTGCACCCATATGTTCATTGCAATTTTGTTTACAATTGTCAAGATATGAAGGCATTCAGGATATCGATCAATGGATGAATAGATAAAGATGAGGTAATATATACAATGGAATATTACTCAGCCATGGAAAGGAATGAGATCTTATCAGTGGTGGCATGAATGGACCTGGAGAGTACTGTGCTGAGTGGAGTATGTCAGACATAGAAAAATAGATACAATGTAATTTTTCTTATATCTGGATTCTAAAGAACAAAATAAATGAAAACAACAGAGAAAAACTTTGATAGTTGACAGTTGGGAGGGGTGTTATGGAGTTAGCAAAAAAAGAGAAAAAATTAAAAAGTAAAAATTGGTAGTTACAAAATAGTAATGGGGATGTAAAATGTAGCATAATCAATAATATTGTAATAGCTGTATATGGTGTAAGATGGGTACTAGATTTATTGTAGTGATCACTTTGTAAGTTATATAAATGTGTAATCATTGTGTTGTACACCTGAACCTAATATAGTATTGTATACCAACTGTAATTATAAAATTTAAAAAATATAGAAAAAGAAAATAGAACAGTTGTGTTCTTAAAGTAGTGCAATGAGTTAATTATCAAAATATAGTAGAAATCATTACCTAAGCCTTCAGCAAATCAGGAAATTAATTATAGAAAAATTCTGTCTGAAAAACAACAAAGCAACTTCACAAATAATGTACCATAATTATCCACATCATTAAAAATAGGTGTTTGTAGTGAAAATTTTTTTACTTAATGCATATTCAATTCAGAAAAAAATATATCAACATAAATATGTTTGGCAACACAATTTTCAGAATTATAACTATTATCCTAATATTATATCTTAAATTAATGTACAAAGTTAAAAAAATATTTTATGTACATGGCAAGAGAATTATTTGTAACACATACCATTTTTCTTAGCCATCAAGAATATTATAGTTATTTATTAGAAAATTTAATAGTATTCTAATAATTATTTCCATTGAGGGATACATGAATAATTGAAAAAGTTTAATAGCTTCTTCAAATGGCAGTATTCTCTTCTGTCTCTTTTTTTTCAAGGAGCTACAATAGGTAGATTTGCAATGCTTAATGCTCTTTGTAATTGACAAGTGTGATGAGTGTAAACTTGATTATTGACCTTCTTTGATATTAAGATAATGTTGGTCTCATAGAATGAGTTGGGAATTACTGTCTCTTGTTCCATTTTTTGGAAGAGTTTGAGCAGAATAGGTGTTAGTTTTCTGAATACCTGTTAAAACTCATTAGTGAGACCATCTGGTCCTGGACTCTTGCTTTGGGGGAGATTTTGGATGATCGTTTCAATTTCCTTACTGTTAGTTAGTCAGTTTAGATTATCCAGTTCTTTTTTATTCAGTCTAGGTAGACTATATACTTTGAAAAAATTTCCATCCACAAATATATGGACAGAGAATTCTAGATAAAGACACAAAAAATATACAATGGAGAAATGAAAGCCCCTTCAGTAAATGATTCTTGAAAAGATGGAACATCACATGCAAAAGAATAAATCTGACTTGCAAACTGTCAGCATATACCAAAATTAATTAAAAATAAATCAAAGACCTCCACATAAGACTCAAAACAATAAACTGCATAGAAGAAAAAAATCACTACTAAATTAATAGACCTTGGGTTTGGAGAAGACTTGATGAATTTGACCTCAAAGGCAAGGGATGTAAAAGCAAAAACAAATAAATGGGCCTATATCAAACTAAAAAATTTTCTACACAGCAAAGGAAACCATCAACAAAGTAAAGAGGCAACCAACTGAATGAGAGAAAATATTTGCAAACAGTGCCTCTGGTAAAGGTCTAATATCTAAAATATAGAAGGAACTCAGATAACTCAACAACAACAACAATAACAACGAAACAACAAATGCTCCAATTGAAAATGGGCAGAAGACCTGAGCAGACACAATTTCTATTAAGACATGCAAACTGGGGGAAGCCGGGATGGCTCAGTGGGTTAAACACTCACTTTGCAGTGCTGGGGACCAAGGATCGAATCCCGGCCCCGGCCCGTGTTGGAACCATATGCTGAACTGGGGAGTTTCCCCAGTTCAGTTCTCTCTCTGTCTCTGTAGCTCTCTCTTTCCCTCTCTCTCTGTTAAAAACAATAAAATTCTTTTAAAAAAAGAAAGAATTAAAAAAAAAAAGACATGCAAACTGCAAACAGATATATGAAAAAAAAATGCTCAGCTTCACTAGCTATTACAAAAATGTGAATTAAAACCAAAGTGAGATATCACATCACACCTTTCACAATGGCTATAATCAACAACACATGAAATAACAAGTGCTGGAGGGGCTGTGGGAATATAAATCAGTACAACTACTATGAAAGGCATTATGGAGTTTCCTCCAAAAATTAAGAATAGAATTACCATGCAATCCAGCAATCCATCTTCTGGATGTCTACCCAAAAAACTTGAAAACCTTAGTCAGCAAATATATATGTACTCCAATATTTGTTGCAACACTGTATATGGTGGCCAAGTCATGGAAACAACTAAGGTGTCCTTTGATAGGTGACTGGATAAAGAAGCTGTGGTACATATACACAATGTAATATGGCTCAGAGATAAGAAAAGATAAAATTCTGACATTTAGGACAACATAGATGGATGTTGAGATCATCATATTAAGCTAGATAAGTCAGACTAAAAAAAATCAAGAATTATATGACTTCACTTGTGTGTGGAATATAAAACTGAAAGTAACAAAACAACAAAAACTCATGAACATAGTCATTAGTTTAGTGGTTAGCTGAAGGTAAGTTGAAGGGGTGGAGGTTGGGAAGGAGGGATGGACCATCAAATATATGGTGATGGAAAGAACTGACTCAGAGTAGTGAGAACAAAATATAATCCATAGATGATATAATATAGAATTGTACACCTGGAACCAATGTAATATTTAACAATAAATGTCATACCAATAAATTTAACAATTAGTATAAAAAGGGAGAGAAAACAAAAAGAAAGAGAGAAAAGAGAAATGAAAGTGGAAACAGCTAACATAGGAAGTAGAGCTGACCTGATAGCTGAAAGAGACATCAAAGACCAAAGAGATACCAAAGACAAAAATATAAAAATGTCACAGAAGTATAAAGACAGAGACTTGAGAGTCAGAATAAATTAAAGAACTATATAAGAATTATCTGACTTAATTTGAAAGAGCAACGTAAAAATAATGAGTAAAACAGGAGAAAAAATAAGAACAGCATAGAGTGTCTGCTCAAACAAATACTAGATGAGAATTTCCCAGACCTATGAAAGATCTGGAACCTCAAATACAAATAGAAAGCATAAACCCTAACTCCTTGAATTCTAGCAGACTTTCTCCAAGGTATGTTACATTAAGATGTCAAATATCAAAAATAAAGATTCATCAAGGCAGCTAGGGGGAAAAAATGACCGTAAACTATAAAGGAAAGCCCATCAGTTATCATCAGAATTCTCAGCAGAAACTCTACAAGTCAGAAGGGAGTGGAATCAAATATTCATAATATTGAAAGAGAAAAATTACCAGCCAAAGACAATTTGTCCATAAAAGTTATTCTTTGGGAAAGCTGGGATGGCTCAGTGGGTTAAGCGCTCGCTTTGAAGCCCCGGGGACCGAGGATCGAATCCCGGCCCCGGCCCATGCGGACCCACATGCTGAACTGGGGTGTGCCCCCAGTTCAGTTCTTGCCGGTGCAGCCCCATGACCACCTGTGGAGTGAAACATATGGAAAACTAATGTCGACTATGGAGGCTGCTCTGGGCCCTCCCCCTTCTCTCTGTCTCTCTGTCTCTGTTTCTCTCTGTCAAAAATCAATAAAATAAATCTTTAAAAAAAAAAGTTATTCTTTAGGTATGTAGGAGTAGTAACAACCTATTTAGATATACAAAAGCTGAGCAGATTATTTAGACAAGACCAGGATTATTAGAAATACTGAAAAATGGCATTTGACCTGAAAAAAAATAGTCAAAATAAATAGGGCTTAATTGGAACAACGAAAACATAAAATAAGAGAAAGTAAATATTTAATTTTCCAAGAGAGAAGGAAGATAAGAAACGTGCTTCGTAAAGAAACCACTGCATATAAAACTTTCATTTACATGAACTTCATGGTAACCACTCCAAAAAAAAAATGGGAAATGCCAGGATAGCCCAGGGGTTGAGCACTAGTCTCGCAATGGTGATGCACCCAGGGTTCAATTCCTGACACCAGCCTCTGCAAACGCACATGCTGAGCTGTGAAGCAAGTGGTAATTGACAAGACAGCTCAGTGGCAAAGGTTCTGGGGAAGCTCGGATGGCTCAGCGGGTTAAGCGCTCATTTTGTAACCCTGGAGCCTGAGGATTGAATCCTGGCTCTGGCCTAGTGGGACCCATATGCTGAACTGGGGTGTGCTCCCAGTTCAGTTCTTGCCGGGGCCTATGTGGGAGGCTCCCGGCCCAGTTCCTGCCCTGTGCAGCCCTGAGCCCACCTGTGGAGTGAAACTATATGGAAAACTAATGCTGTCAACTGTGGAGACTGCTCTGGGCCCTCCACCCTTCTGTCTGTATCTGTGTCTGTCTGTCTCTCTCTGTCAAAAAACAATAAAAATAAATCTAAAAAAGTAATTAAAAAAATTAAGGTCCATCCATGTTGTCATATGACTGTATTTTACCTTTTCTTATTCATGAGTAGTATCCAATTGTGTAAGATTATTATATTAAAGAAGATAACTGAGACTGAAAAAAAAAATCAAGAAAAATGTGACTTCACTTACAGGTGGAATATAAAACTATAAGTAAAAGAGAAACAAAAATACATGGACATAGCCTATAGTTTAGTGGTTACTTGAAGCTAAGGGAGTGGGGTTAGGGGAGTAGAGAGGGGACATCAACAATATGGTGATGGAAACAGAACAGAATCTGTGTGGTGAGCACATAATGCAATACATAGACGATGTAACGTAGAATTGTGTACCTAGAACCCATGTAATTTTTACCAACCGATGTCACCTCAATAAATTTTAAAATTACTTAATTTAAAAAAGGAAGAGAAAAAGCAAACTAAAAAAATCAGAACTGAGATACACAAAAGAACACATAATGTTCATAGAACATCAAAAATTAAAGTAACTGACAGAAAGAATAAAGCAATCAAGACACTAAGCTACCAACAAACAAAACATAAATTGGCTATAGGAATTCCTTATATATCAATATAATAATTACCATAAATGCAAATAAATGCACAGAATAGCAGAATATATCAAAAAGCAAAACCCAACCTTATGCTGCCTCTAAGAGATACATCTCAGCCACAAGGACAAATACAAACTCGTACTGAAAGGGTGGAATATAACACTTCAAGGAAATGACATCCAGAGAAAAGCAGGAGTTTCCATACTTAAATCTGTCAAATTATACTTTAGAATAAAAAGGTAATACAAGACAAAGATGAGCATTTCATAATAATAAAGGGGGCAATACAGCAATAAGATATGACATTTGTTAATATATATTCCATCAATCAGGAAGCACCAAAATTTACAAAGCAACTACTAACAGAACTAAGGGAAGAAACTAATGTAATAACTATTATAGTAGGAGACCTAAACACACTATTAATAGCCATAAACATATCATCTGAACTGAAAATCAATAATAAAATATCAGCTTTAAATGATATATAACAGCAATTGGGCATAATTGAGATTTCTAGTACACTTTATTCTACAACACAAGACTGTACATTTTTTCTAGTGCATATGTAACAGTCTCAAGCATAGACCATATAATTGGACCCAAAACTAGCCTCAGCAAATTTAAGAAGATTGAAATAATGCCAAGTATATTCTCTGACAACAAAATTCTGAAATTAACAATCAACTGCAAAAATAAAGCAGAAAAAATACATATATGTAAAGATTAAACAATATATTATTAAATGATGACTGAGTAACAAGAAATAAAAGAAGATGTTAAAAATACATAGAAACTAATGACAATGAAAACATAACACTGCATATCAAAATTATCAGGATGCAGTGAAAACAGTAATAAGAAAGAAATTTATATAAAAATAGGCCTATTTTAAGAAACAACAATAATGTCAAATGAACAACTTAAAACTACATCTTAAAAAACTAGAAAAATAAGAATAAAATCCGAAGTCATCAGAAGGAAGGAAATAAAAAATTCAACCAGAACTATATGAAACAGATAATAAGAAAAACAATAGAAATATTAATGCAACAAAGAGCTAGTTCTTTGAAAAAAAAAATTTACCAACCCCCTGGCCAGGCTCACCAATAGAAAAAACAATAAATGACACAAATAACCAAAATAAGAAATTAAAGAGGAAAAATTATGAGAGACACCAAAGAAATACAAAGGATCATATGAGAATACTATGAAGAAATATATGCCACCAAATTTAACAATCTAGAAGAAATAGACAAGTGTTTAGAAATATATTTTACCTAGGCTGAACCAAGAACTATATAATCCAAATAGACTAATCAATAGTAAGTAAATTGAAAATATCATTTAAACCTACTCAAAAGCACAAGTCAAGGACCAGATGACCTCATAAGTGAGTTATACCAAACACTCAATAAAGAGTTAACATGTATCTTTCTCAAACTCTCCCCCCCCCAAAAAAAAGAAGAAATGGCAATAGTTTCCAACTTGCTTAAAAAAAAGAAAATATTTGTTTTATTGTTTTTGACAGAGACACAGAGAGACAATGACAGAGAGAGACAAAAAGAAGAGCGAGGGCCCAGAGCAGTCTCCATAGTTGTATGTCATCAGTTTTTGACATGGTTTTATTCCACACAGGTGGGTGGGGGCCATTCAGGGTGAGAACCGGGCCGGGGGCCTCCTGCATGGAAGGCGTGCCCCCTTGAATGGGGGGCCAAACCAGGGGGTGAGAACCAAACTGGGGGCCTCCTGCATGGGAAGGACACCCCAGTTCAGAGTATGGGTTCTCATGGCCCGGGGCCAGGGTTTGATCCTTGGTCTCTGGGGCTGAAAAGCAAGCACTTAACCCGCTAAGCCATCCTGGCTTCCCCTTCAACTTATTTTAGAAAGCCCACATTACCCTAACACCAAACTGGGTAAAGATAACACACACATACAAAAACAAAATCAAAACTATAGACCAATATCTCAGATGAACATAGAAGCAAAAATCCTAAACCAAATACCAGCAAATAGAATGAAACATTGCATTAAAAAGATTATACATCATGATCAAGTGGGATTAAGTCCAGAGACACAAGAATAGTTCAACATATACAAATCAATTAATGTGATACATCACATACACAAAATAAAAGATAAAAACCACATGATTATATCAATTGATACAGGAAAAGTATATCACAAGACAAAACATCTATTCATGATTAAAACATTTAATTCAGTTTATATATATATATAAAATACCTCAACATAATAAAGGCCGTATATGACAAATTCTCAGCAATATCATATGGCATGGGGAAAAAACTGAACTTTTTTCCCCTGAAATCAGGAACAATACAGAGATGTCCTGTCAACACTGTCATTCAACATTGTAATGGAAGCTGTAGGCAAAGTAATCAGGCAAGACAAAGAAACAAATAGTATTAAAATTGGGAGTGAAGAAGTGAAACTATCATTTTTTGTTCATGGTGTGATCTTTATATAAAAAGTCCTAAAGACTCCGCCAGAAAGTGATTAGAAATAATAAACAAACATAGTAAAGTTTCAGGACACAAAATCAACATACAAATATTCATTGCATTTCTATATACTAAAAACAAAACTTAAAAAAAAATTTCAAAACAATATTTTTGTGACCACAACATTAAGAATAAAATACCTAAGAATAAGCTTAACAAAGTATGTAAAGTACTAATACAGTGAAAATTATAAGGCACTATTAAAAGAAATTGAAGAGAACACATACATACAAAAAAAAGAAAAAGATATTCCATGTTCATGAGCTAAAAAAAATAAACATGGTTAAAATGGCCACATTACCCAAAGCAATATACAGATTTAATACAATTCCCATCAAAATCATATATATATATATATATATATATATATATATATATATATATATATATATATATATATAAATTTTCAACAAATAGATTTTAAAAATCATCATATTTGTGTGGAACCACAAAAGACCCAGAATCACATTCCCTGACTTCAATCTATATTACAAAGCATCAATAATCAAAACAGCATGGTATTGCCATAAAAGGAGTTACATAGACAGATGGAATAGAATTGAAAACCCAGAAATAAATCTACATATATATAATTATATCATATATGGACAAATAAATTTTGCAAAAGAGAAAAATATATACAATGGAGAAAATAAAACCTCTTCAGTAAATTGTACTGAGAAAATTGGAATATCAGGTGCAAAAAGTAAATTTGGGCTGTGAGATGCCACTGTATACCAAAATTAACCCAAAATGGATCAAAGACCTGCACATTAGACTTGAAACAATAAACTACATAGAAGAAAACATTGGTACTTAACTTGTGGACCTTGGGTTCAGGGAAGACTTTATGAATTTGATCTCAAAGGCAAGGAGAGTAGAAGCAAAAATAGATGAATGAGACTATGAGTATATCAAACTGAAAAGCTCCTGCACAGCAAAATAAACTACCAAGAAAATAAAAAGACAGCCAAATAAATGGAAGAAAATATTTGCAAACAATGCCTCTGTTAAAGGACTAATATTGAAAATATCTAAAGAATTTGCACAACCCAACAACAAAAAATTAAACAATTCAATTAAAAAATGGGCAGAGGACCTAACAGACACTTCTCCCAAGAAGACAAAGAAATGGCCAACAGATATATAAAAAACTGCTCAATTTCACTAGCTATTCGGAAAATGCAAATGAAAACCACATCTGTTAGAATGGCTATTATCAATAAGACAAATAATAACAAGTGTTGGAGAGGCTGTGGAGAAAAAGGAACCCTCATACACTGCTGGTGGGAATGTAAATTAGTTAGAAACACAAAGGAGGACACTATGAACGTTCCTCAAAAAATTAACAGGGACACCATATGACCCAGAAATTTCTCTTCTGGGTACCTACCCGCCCCCACCCCCACCCCCCAAATGTGTAAACTTTAGTTTGCAAAGATGTATGTACCCAGATGTTCATTGCAGCACTGTACACAATGGCCAAGACATGGAAACAACCGAAGTGTCCCTTGAGAGATGACTGGATAAAGAAGATGTAGTTTATATACACAATGGAACACTATTCAGCTATAACAAAAGATGAAATACTGCCATTTGTGACAACATGAATGGACCCTTGAGATCATCATGTTAAGGGCAATAAGCCAGACAAAAACAAACAACAACAAAAAGCATATGACTTCACTTATAAATTTATGTGGGATATAAAACTGAAATCAATAAAGAAACAAAAAATCATGGACACAGTCAATATTTTAGTGGTTACTAGAGGGGAAGGGAGAGGTGGTGGGGGAGAAGGAAGAGACTGTTAAATATATGGTAATTGATAAAGAGCTAACTCTGGTTAGTGAGCACACAATATTACAGATGATATATTGTAGAATTATACACCTGAAACCTGTAGTTTTACAAAGTAATTTTACTAACCAATGTCACCCCAACAAATTTAATAAAGTATACTTTAATAGAATGGATTTTGATTTTAAAATAAAAGATATCAGGGCAAAAAAAAAGAACTACAAATAATTAGTATGCATCTGCTTTACTAATTCAATTTAATAGTAAACTTACTTCTCTTATTGTAATTCCCTTCTACTGATGTTTACCAAAGTGCTTTCTAAGTGCACAGTATGAACTTTAGGGCCATTAGCTAAAATGTATAAATATAAAAAAGTCACTTTCTCTGCTTGCTACCGTTATCCTTGGTGTTACTCACTTGCTGCAATCTTCTTGCATATGTGCTTTTTAAACTTAGGCTAATTACAACTAATTATAGTTCATTGCATGAAGTGACAGGCAATGCTAGTATCTAACTGACAGGTTTGGTGGGGAAAATTTTTAGTTCTTGTGAAATGCTGTGAAGACTTAAAGAGCATTAGATGTAATGCACATCATTATCATTCACCAAGTGAACTAATTTGTTTAGTCAATAGTTGTTAAACAGGTGTGCTATAACTGGTATCCTTAGGCATTTAAGAGATAACTTTTAAAATTGAAGCTCACTTATAAAAAGTCAACACTCCTACAAGTATCTTTTATTTTATTCTTCAAAAATAGTTATTGTGCACCCACTAATATATTACTTGAAAATGTAGGCAGATGTCTTGTCAGGTACTGTGCTTTATGCTCTATCCTTTATGCATCATGTGCTGGAGTTTTTGTGCTGGCTCAGTAGATAGCATGACAAGATACAAAAAAAAAAAAAAATTCTGTAGACACCTGTCTTTAAATAGATAGTAATCTAGTATGAAAGATTAAGCACATAATTATTTATAATGCTACAATAGGCTGACCATATTTCCTGGAGACAAAAGTGGGATATTGGAATTACAAAAATGGGATGGGGTTATGTAATAGTCCATATTCAAGAAAAAGTAAGACAATAACAACATTTTTATTATGTAATATATGGAGCTAGCAATTATTTTTAATGATAGAATTCATACAATATTTTAGGTAGCTCGAGAGATGACTGTATTTTACCACAATTATACTATGAATATTTCTCTCATGAAGTAATCTTTTTTTTTTTTTTTTTGACAGAGAGAGAGAGATACAGAGACTGAGAGAGACTGAACTGGGGGAACTCCCCAGTTCAGCATATGGGTCTGCATGGGCCGGGGCCAGGATTCGATACTTGGTCCCCGGAACTGCAAAGTGAGCGCTTAACCCACTGAGCCATCCCAGCTTCCCCTCATGAAGTAATCTTATGCAGCCAATTTTGGTCTATCAACATGTTATCATAAAACTTCTCAAATTCCATGTCAAAAAAAAAAATATATATATCATTTTATTGTTTGAGAGAAGGTGAGAGAGAGAGAGAGAGAGAGAGAGAGAGAGAAGAGGGAGGGCCCAGAGCAGTCTCCATAGTTGCATATCATTAGTCATTACATGGCTTCATGCCACGCAGGATGGGATCTGAACAGGGGAATGGGGGGTGCAAACCTTCACCATCATGCTATCACAGTAGTTACCTGTTGCATCACAGTTCAGCATATGGGTTTGCTTAGGCTGGGGCCCGGAATTAAACCCCAGACCTTGTAATCATGTGACAAGAATTCCTGGCACCCCTCTCAATTTTGTTTTACAACTAACATAACCCTCACTGTCTCAACACTTAATCTAGATTTTTCCTTTAATCACATACTGTTCATAAAATAAAATATCCTTTTGGCAGATGCTGATTTCCTGGAAGACAAAAAAAAACCAACCCTACAGTATTGCAAAAGGGTAGGTGTTTTTTGCTCATTTCAGAAAAAAATCATTACCCATTTATCAGATACATTTTTATATCCATGCATCCAACTGTGTTATAATTGTAGATTTTATGAGGTTCCACTGATAGAATACACTAGTTTCTTCTGTCTCTCTCTCTCTCTCTCTCTTTCTCTTTGTGTGTGTGTGTGTGTGTGTGTGTGTGTGTGTGTGATAAATTCCTATTTCAAGCTGTCCTGTATTCCTTTCCATTCCGGTGTCTTTTTAATAGTGCTCACTTGAACTTCTCAGTATTTCCTATAGTGCAATTCCACTTCTTGATACGTATATTCTAAGCTGGTTTCATAGAAATGTACAACTACTGAAATTTACTTAGCCTCATTATTTTCTCCTGAATCTACTATTAATAACACTTTCAGTTCTTTTTTACATCAGTAGTTACAAACATTTTATTTTTTCTGCACTCTAAATTGTTTACAAGATTTTCAAGGTTTATGGTTACTTCTGTAGCTTAAGTAGTCTTTTTCAATTAAATTAATGTAAGTTTGGAAACTAGACACTTGTTCTCTTACACATATCTATAAAACACTTATAAAGTATCACATGAGCAGTAAAGGAAAATCTGTATGGAATACCACACTGAAAACTCTAATGCAATATTACAGTGGCCATATTGCAAAAAATTATAAACATATACCCCCCAAAAAATGGTATGAACACCCCAAATGCTATCACAAGCAGGTATATGTTAATATCTCACCTGAGAGTTTTGCTGTAATAAAAAATATAGCTGGCAGCCTGTTGAACTGAAATATGAGTCTGAAAAGTTAGAATCAAAATGAATGTGGGGCAGAGAGAATGTCAATAAATGCAATAATGGCAGAAATAGGAGTAAGAATCACAGTCACCGCATCCTACATTTCGAACCTGATTGAAGCAAACAGCCAGGTGAGCCTGTTCAGTAGTTCCTGTGCACTGAGACACTCCTGGCTCCCACACACTGAATGAGACTTAGCAATCACCTCCTGAATTCCCTGCCCCTGCAGACAAGCAAGGGGGTGGCATATTAGCATTGCTCTATCAAGAAGCCTGGCCCTAACTGGACAAAGTAAATGGAACTTCCTCTCTTGTCACACTAGGAGTTCTACTGCATGCATTGATTAGCATAGAATCTTATGGTAAATTAATAACACATGTTTAGGTTTTTACAAAAATAAAAAAATAATAAAAACAGTAAAAAACTGACATTTATATTAAAATGATGGGATGGTTAGTAAATATGAAGAGGTAGTATTGTCCTATTTAAAATGGTATGTATGCTCAGCCTATGCTACAATTATATTAGTAACCACAAAGTTATGGCCTATTAAGTACTATTGGAATAGAAAGATTTAGGAGAAAGAAGAGCATCTGCACATGGCTTTAAAAAGCAGGATGATAGGATACAAAGAAAATGAGGTAGAGAGCAGTGTGAAAATATAGGCAGATATATCCAATCCATGAAGGGTTCTACCAGAAGACTATCGAGAAGGATGAAATAAAGATGACTGTGGAGGTAGAATTGCAAGTTTTGAATTTTAGAAAAAAAAATTGGGTGACAGAAAAAAGAATGGACAGTTAGGCAGGAGGGTTTCATTTCTTTCCTTTTTTTTTCCCAAAGATTAATTTTTATGTTTTTGGCAGTGAGAGACAGAGAGAATGTGGAGGGCCCAGAGCAGTCTCCATAGCTGTATGTCATCAATTTTTGATATAGTTTCGCTCCACAGGTGGGTGCAGGTCCATGCGGGGCTGGAACCAAGCCAGGGGCCTCCCGCATTGGAGGCATGCCCTGGTTAGAATTGAACTGGGGGCACACCCCAGCTGAGTTCTGACCTCACGGGTCAGAGCTGGGATATAATCAT
>PVKE010029108.1:0-20470 GCA_004027555.1 Craseonycteris thonglongyai | reverse complement strand
ATTTTCATAACATGTTCAAAGGGCAGTATTTTACAACACAGAGCTTCCTGATGGATAATGCAGTGGTAGGACATAAAGTTTGAAAATGATTCATCTTTCCTGCAGAGGGCAATAAATCCTTTGTTTTTACCAATCATTGCTGGTGCCCCGTCGGTAGTTATCGCAGACAACTTATGCAAAGGCATGTTTATCGACCTGGTGTATGTTCTGAAAGTTTTATAAATAACCTCACCTCTCGTCTGTCCTTTCATTGGTAATAACTGCAACAGCTCCTCTTTTACTGTGAAGTTACTAAATACCATTCTCACCATAACTGCCAACTGTGCGGTGTCTGATATATCTGTTGGCTCGTCAAATTGCAGAGAGAAGCAGTCACATATTTCCAAGTCAGTCTTTAACTGAGTTTGCAAGTCTTGAAATTGCGTGTATTTGTCTTGTAACTGTTATTTGACAACTGTAGGTCTTGTATCGCCGACATAATCTCACGCTTGTTAGAATATTCCTCAAACGAACAATCGGCAGCAATCAGAAATGCTTCTTTTAACAATTCACCATCCTGGAAAGGTTTTTTCTTCTTTGCGAGCTTGTGAGAAATTTTGAAAGAAGCAATGGCTGCTTTTTTTAGATTTTTCCACATGTCTAGTAAAAACAGTCTGTTGAGTAGTTAAACTTAATTTTAGTTGATTTATTTTTTTCTTTCTTCAGATTTAAGTGGATAATTCGTATCAAAAGTGGTATGACTTGTCTGAAAGTGATGTTCAACATTATGTTTTTTCGGCACTGCAATACTACTGCCACACAACAGGCAAACACATTTACCTTTTAAATTCATGAAACAATATGATTCCTCCGAGTCTGTGTTAAAATTATAGGTTCGTTTTCTCTTATTTGGTCCACTCATTTTAGGACTAAAAAAATAAAAATAAAAATAGTTATAGAACAACAATATCATATCAAATTGCCACCATAATAATAGATTACCTACCTCGCTTTTAGTTCATTTAAAATTGAATATATCAAAACACTGTGATCCTAGCTAACTGTCACGACCCGATCAGTCCAGCAACCGCAATCAAACGCGTCTCCCGGTTGGGTGGAGGAGAGTTTAAAGAGTGCAGCGCTAAACAAGACGCGACATGTACAAAGGTGAAAGCTAGGGACAAACTTATACATACGATATTGCAAACATACCAACGAATATAATAAAACTGTGTAGATACTCAAACAATATTTTAAAATTCTAACAAATGTATAAAAATAAATTATAGTTTTACTTAGTGTTTATGAAAAACTTCTGATGCAGTCAAATAATGGCAGGTGCACACAAATCGGGCCGCTGGCGCCATGGCGCCCGCGGGCACAGGGTTGAGAATCCCTGGCATAGGGCATGTGCTCTGTCTTACCTTCTTTTTTCTAAACGCCTGGCTCAGAATCTCTTGGAATATTGCAAACATGGACAATTGATGGTCATAGCTGAGTCTTCTAAATTTGAATAAAATGAGATCTTGTAGCATTGTTTAAGAACATTGTCTTTATTTTTGGACTCATTTTATCCTTAACAAAATCTGAAGTAATGTATACTTGTTGCTCATAATGATGACTAAAGCTAAGAATTTAATAACTTTAACATCACTTTTGTGATCCTTTATGTAAATTACCCTGCCTTTAGTTCTGATACTTGATGGGTTTTAGATTCTTAGTCTCTGCCCTTGCAAGAATCTGATAAATTTGTTCAATGTAGTATTTCTCCAGAAGACTCGGGAACATGGACTTTTCTTTTTCTATGCAACATAGGGAGAAGGAAATCTTGTCTCTTGCTACCTTCTGCTAGAATGAATTGTAACCTTAGAGAGCTGAGAGTAGTATTTGAAGCTTCCATTTGCGGTTTCCTCTGAAATTGATAAGGTTTAATGTCTTTATCTTGTAATATGAAGCTCCTTACACTGCATCCTGCTGTCACCAACATTGAGGCTTGTGTTTGTTAGCTCTGCTAAAGACATAAAGAAAGCTAGTTTTGTAGAGACATTTATACTATCAACTGCTTGAGGCAAGTAGAGTGAAAATGGAGGGTAAGAGCATTTTAAAATGTTTCTCTGGATGGTCAGGGACTGTGCCTAACAATTAAGTTTGGTATTGTGTTGATTCACAGATGACGAAGAAAATTGAGAAACTGGAAAAAGAAATGATAGTATGGCGCACCAAATGGGAAAGTAATAATAAAGTACTGCTGCAAATGGTTGAAGAGGTGAGAAACTTTTTACTTGACCGAACACTTAGTTAATGGCAGGTTTGATTACTAAAGTTTGATTATATTTATGTGGTAAGTTAGGTGGTTTTGAGTGAGGTATTTTAACTACTGTCACCAACTACTTAGCTCATGTTTGTGTTGTAGACTGCTGTGCAGTATTGGATTTTGCGTCCTCTAGCAAATGAGCTTATGCAGGCTAAGCTTTTTAGAGTATGCTGTTCTACTCAAAGTTTTTGGTTTGTTAAATTTGGCCCAATAATTTGCTGGTTATAAGACCACAACTTGTGAGTTCAGTAAAGAAAACTGTTGTTCAGCTTTACCATGAAGAGAGAATAAATTTGTAACTCAGTTGCTTTTCATTCTTGACTAATTTTTTGTTAGATTTGTTGTAAACAGCTGACATACCAGGTATGACAGTTAAGTTTGTGAATTCACTTCTATAAGAAGTGCAGCAAACCTCATTGTTAAATATCACTATGCTTACCTTGCAAGTACTACCCTTGGGAAGCTATGCACCCATGATGTCAGACAATTAAGTTCATGAATTTATCCTGGAAAATGTGCTATATGCCTCTCTGCAAATATCACTATAGTCACCTTCAGAGTACTCCCCTTGGGAATCTATGCACCAACAATAGCACCTAGTTCACCCATCAAAGCAATTTTGGAACTCTTTTTGGAATGGCTGTCAAACTCATAATATCCTTGATGTCCTGGATGTCATCAAAATGTCTTCCTTTCAATATTTTCTTTTATCTTTGGGTAAAGAATAAAGTTCATTGGGGACCTGATCTGGTGAGTAGAGGGTATTCCAATACAGTTATTTGTTTACTGGCTAAAAACTTCTTCAGAAATAGTGCTATGTGAGGTGGTACACTGTCATGATGCAAGAACCATGAGTTGTTGGCAAGAAGTTCAGGTTGTGTTCATCTTTTTCATGCAGTCTTTTTAGCACTTCCAAATACTCAACTTGGTTGACTGTTCAATTGGTACAAATACACAAAGAACAATCCTTCTGATATCAAAAACAGGTTAGCAACATCGTTTTGACTCTTGATGTGGACTAACAGAACTTTGTTGGTCATGGAGAATTGGCTGACTTCCATTGTGCACTTCAGGGTTGTGTCGGTACACCCATGTTTTATCACCAGTGATAACATGGCCCAAAATATTGTCTTGCCTCTCTGAGAGGTCTTGACAAACTTCTGCTCCTGTTCACTTTTGTTCATTGATGAGCTCCATCAGGACCATTTTTGCCCACCTTGTCTCTTGACAAGATTTTCAGTTAAGATTTTCCTGACGGTTTTCTGTTTCTCTTGGCCTGCTATGCTTCTTACAGTCAGTCGATGAGTTTGACACACAATTTAATGAAATTTTGCAATGTATTTTGTCAGTTTTGCTTATCACTTGCCACTCTGATCTCTCTTCATCAGAGTTGCTTTCTTTTCTGTCTGTGAAAAGGAATCTATTTGTACACTGCCATTTTCTTTTTATTTTATTAAAGATTTTATTTATTTATTTAAGATTTATTTTTATTGTTTTTGACAGAGAGAGAGATACAGAGACAGAGAGAAGAGGGAAGGTCCAGAACAGTCTCCATAGTTGCACATCATTGGTTTATCCACAGTTTCATTCCACAGGTGGGCGCGGGGCTGCACAGGGCAGGAACTGGGCCGGGGTCTCACCCCAGTGAGAACTGAACTGGGGGCACTCCCCGTTCAGCATATGGGTCCGCACAGGCTGGACCTGGGATTTTATCCTCGGTCCCCAGGGCTGCAAAATGAGCTCTTAACCCACTGAGCCATCCTGGCTTCCCATATTGTTTTTGACAGAGAGAAGGGTGAGGGCCCAAAACAGTCTCCATAGTTGCACGTCATTAGTTTTTTATATAGTATCATTCCACAGGTTGGGGCAGGGCTACGTAGGGCAGGAACCAACTAGGGACCTCCTGCCAGGGGTGGAAGATGAACACGGGGCCTCCCACATAGGAGGCTTATCCTGGTGAGAATTGAACTGGGATCATGCCCAAGTTTAGCCTATGGATCTATACGGGCGTGGGCTGGGATTTGATCCTTAGACCCTGGGTCTATAAGAGCACTCAACCTGCTAAGCCATCCTGGCATAATCCCCTGCCGTTTTCTTCATGGCATTATCCTCATAAACTTGGACTGACATGTCCCTGATTTCACTTCTGCTCTTACCAAGTTTAATGAGACGTTCAATATTTGTTCATTGCTCTAATTCAAGCTCTGATGTTCTTGTGATAGCATGTAGAAACACCCAATAACAATAATGAACACCACTCAGCAAGACAGTACCACATGTCGACATGAACACAGATGTGAGACACTGATATACCAAGGTTATGAAACTTTACCTAGTTGTTTGTACAGTGATGCCAATGTAAGCACACAGTGGCAATTTTGAGAACTTAATTGTCAGACCTTATATATTCCACATGCAGTTAAGTAAGTTTCTCATTTTGATATAACTAGTCTATAACATTTCACAAGAGAACCAATTAGGACTCAAAAATGGTGGAAGAGAAGAAAATAAATGTTGAACCCTTTAAAAGATTTATTTTTATTGTTTTTGACAGAGAGCGAGACACACACACACACAGAGACAGAGAGAAGGGGGAGGGCCCAGAGCCGTCTCCATAGTTGCATGATTGTTTTTTTTCCCCCACATAGTTTCATTCCACAGGTGGGTGTGGAGCTGCACAGGGCAGGAACTGGGCCGGGGTCTCACCCCGGGTAGAACCAAAGTGGGGGCACTCCCCAGTTCGGCATATCGGTCCGCACAGGCCAGGGCCAGGATTTGATCCTCAGTCCCAGGGCTGCAAAGCGAGTGCTTAACTCACTGAGCCATCCCGGTTTCCCCTGGACACTTTAATATATGATTTTTTAGAATTTTAAATTAAAATCCTGTATTTCTTTAATACTAATACTTCATTAAGTCTATTTAATACTTGGCTTAGGAGAAGCTAGGATGGCTCAGTGGGTAAACACTCACTTTGCAGCCCCAGTATGCTGAACTGGGATGTGCTTTCTATGCTGGAGGCCCCCAGTTTGGTTCTTGCTCCTTGGTTCGGCCCCTGGCGTGAGAGGGCATGCCTCCTATGTGGGAGGCCCCTAACCCAATTTCTGCCCTGCATGGCTCCCACACACACCTGTGGAATGAAACCATGTTGAAAACTGATGATGTACAGCTATGGAAACAGCTCTGGGCCCTCCCCCTTGTCTCTGTCTCTTTCTGTCTGTCTCTCTTCTCTGTCATAAAAACATTAAAATTTAAAATAAAAGTCAGAAAGTTATGATTACTTTAGAGAAACACAAGAAAGAGTTTAATTTTTGGTGTTTTCCATAATCATAAATATTATAAATACCAATATACTGTTATTTCTTACCAAAGTAAGAAATAATAAAAAGTATTTTCCAGTATGGCTTGTAGTACATTTTGTACACAGGAACCATATTGTATTTATATATACAAAGGATACATAAATTCTGTCTTTCTTATGCTTTGTTTTTCAGAAAACTGTTTGTGATAAAGAGTACAAGGCCTCTGAAATGAAACTGCAACGGTTAGAGAAGCTGTTTAAAGCTCTTCAGCTGGAAAGAAATGAGCTCAGTGAGAAGGTGAAAGTCTTGAAAAAGCAGGTCTCTGGGAAGGCGACAGGTGTAAATTCTGCCACACCTGTCACACAGCCCTGCACTGCTCCTGAGTCCCCAAAAGAGTCTGGCTCTTCCTTAAAAGAAGGCCAGGAGTCCACTTGCAGGCTGAGCCCAAGGGAGTGAAGACACAGAATGCTGCTGAAGAGACCCCTTGCATATGATCTCTTCTGAGCTTTGATTCAGTTGATGACATGAACTATGATCACTGCATTGAGAGAGAGATTTTGTGTCTAACATTTCTGTAGTAGTTAGTATTGGTTTTCTGATACAAGTTTCCTTACTTTCTCATCCACAACTGTATTCTCCTAGAACTATTGAGCTATGTGATAAAGGAGGCTACTTAGCAACTTGGCGTTGTTTTAACGTATGGGTTTTCCCAGCTATATTGCATTTCTGCCCTGTTTTCCCCTTCATTGTCCTGTCCTCTTAGTGTGCCTGTTGTGTGTGTATTTCCTTACTGTGTATTACTCTTCCCCTTGCATAAACTTATAAGAATATTTAGATTTGGCTCCCTCTTTGAAACTAAAACTAATTTTAACTCTCTAGCCCAGACCATAAAGAGAGAGAATATAAAAGGATTTGTTTTGTCCAATAGCTCATTGAAATATCAAGAAAAACAATTTGAGTGTGGGATGTGAAATAAGCATAGCATATTTTATCTGGTTAGGTTACTGGTATTTTATTCACTTGATGATTTGAAATGACCTCAAGTCTTGGCTCCTTCAAAGCTGTGGCAGAA
Source organism: Craseonycteris thonglongyai (assembly GCA_004027555.1). Lineage (NCBI taxonomy): Eukaryota > Metazoa > Chordata > Mammalia > Chiroptera > Craseonycteridae > Craseonycteris > Craseonycteris thonglongyai. The sequence goes on along the minus strand of PVKE010029108.1, from coordinate 13,806 downwards.
TAAGCATATGAATACATTGTAAAAAAACGTGGGATATGCAGGAGAGTCTTTGGATGGACAGGTTTAATGTGTTACGGCATAAACCCGGGGTGTCAAACTGGCGGCCCGAGGGCCACATGCGGCCCCCGAGGTAATCTTTTGTGGCCCACGATGTGAAAATAAAATGAAAATAGCAAAAATTGTTATGAAGAAATAGCGCTTAGGGGAGATCGAGGCACTACTGTTAACCACAATTCCCTCGTTAACCCTTTAACTAACTGAAGACGAGTATACACGTGGCCCAGTGCCTTTCCTGGGGGCCTGTGGGCGTGTAAACGCGCTGACTCAGTTCCAGCGACATTTGTAAATGTGATGTGGCCCGCGTGAATCTTGCCTTTTGCACCAAATGCCCTGTGTTTTAATTGAGTTTGACACCCCTGGCATAAACAGTTGTACTGCTTTAGTTTCAGGTTGTAGTAAAATGCTGAAAAAATCAGTACCTAGGTCTTTATATTTACAAGGGAGAAACGTACATGATTTTGTTCCTTAATTTCCTGTGCTTTTTCAATGTTCCTGTCACATTCATGAACTAAAATGGGTTGAAAATGGAAAATGGTATAGTAGAAAAAAGAGACCTGGGTGTGGACATACTTTTAAACTTTCTCCATTGACTATGATAATCAAGAGGACAGACAGTGAAGAAAAAAGAAGGTATATGAAATTTGACAAATTTAATTATGCCAAAATCAGCAAAATGAAACAAAACACACAACAGCATTGTAAAAGTACCTCAGTCAGCTACTAAAAGATATGTTGGACCCACATTTTTTGAGGAAGTAAAGATATGTGTCAAATATAATTTCACTCAAAATGAACACTAATGGTCACATATAAACAGGACTCTTGCTTTTTGAAATTTTAATATTTTTCTAAGGTATTTGTATAGCCCTCCACACTTTGTTATGGTCACTGTTTTGTGTACAAGGTAAATCTTGGGTTGAAAGCACTGTGTTTGACAGCACTTGCTTTACAGTTTCACGTATAGCAATATAAGAAATTAAAAGGATCTGGACTATTTTGGAAGCTTGAGGTTTCCCTTTATAGTTTTTCCTCTTGTTACCAAGGGGCCTTGAAGGGGACCTGATGAGAAGGCTTCCCTTCTGCATGCCTCTGTGACATGCCCAGTTTCTACTGTATTCCAGGACAGATCGGCAAACTGTCTCTGTCACTAGCTGGGGCTGCTTCCATATAATAGCTATTGATTGGAGCAAGCCTTAAGTATTCTCTCTGACCTTGTCAGTCCTTATTTGAAAACAGTAAAGCTGATCCGAGAAAAGTGTAAAAGTTGTGATTAGTTAAATTGTGTTTGTTGCACCAATTTTTGAGAAAACTTGTGGAATTGTAAATCCATCCTGGAAGTGAATTTCAAGGTATAAAAGATAGACCATTTCATTTTCAAATGTATACAAATACATTTTGTGGTTATGAAACATAGTTTTTAGTTATGTTTGAAACTCTTATACTTAGTTACCTATTCATTTTTCAGATGTTGCAGAAAAATCTACCTCTTCCAAATTGTAAATGAAAATAACCGAAAGAAAGGATGCAGTACTAAGTACACTGCTTTATTTTTATAGCTCACATCTTTCATGGAGATACAGAATTGATGAGGCAGTCTTATTTAGCTTTTCAAAAACATTTTGTAGAGAGATTTCATTGTTATGAATCATTTTATTTACTGTGTTAATATTTAGTAAATAATATAATGATTAACAGTCTGTCTCTGTATTCTTATGTTTTATGTGACTAACTGGAAAATAGCAATCAATATAAAAGAACTGTAAATAGTGAATTCCTCAAGTCTTTTAATATAGTTAATCACACAGTTTAAATAAGAAGGGGATAGAGGGGCTATACTCTCATTGGTTGTTAAAGTCATTTATTCAGCCAAAACTTTGATGGCATTTTTCCCCTCCATTAAATAAGGTGATTCTAGAAGATTTCTAAGTTTATTTATTTTATTAATTTTTGACAGAGAGAGGGAGAGACAGACCAGACAGACAGACAGACAGACAGACAGAACTGAACTGGGGGAGCTCCCAGTTCAGCATATGGTTCCTCACAGACCGGGGCTGGGATTCGATCCTCGGTTCCCGGCGCTGCAAAGTGAGCGCTTTACCCACTGAGCCATCCCAGCTTCCCCTAGAAGATTTCTATAATGTAATTTCTTGCAAGGTTTTGAAACAAGACAACTCATAGACACACTTTAGTGTTTTGACAGAGGATCAGGTAAAAGGGAGATGGTAGAAGAGGGTAAAGGATTTAAAATATATGGTGGTCAGATAGACTAAATTTCTCTAGTCCTATCTGATCTTAGCAAGGGATACTTATAAGTAGAAATTCAGTGAACTTTTTATTAAGTTTAGTTGATAAGCAAAAGTTATTTTTATCTAATCCTATGTAAGTAAGGGAGTTTGATGTAGATGAACAGCTTGGGATGAAGCTACGATGTGTTTGAGCACACAGTAGAGATACAAATTAAAAGATAGAGGTCAAGGGTAAAATCATGGAAAATGTCATTTTAAAATTCTAGGAATCAGTTATGTGTTGAGAAAAGCCAAATTAGATACTTTCTTACATCAAAGAATATCTGGAAAGTAAAAAAATCTTCTGTAAAATGGAGGAAATAGTTCTAAGTCATGCATATGATTAGGGCATACTATCCAGAATACACAAAGAACTCTTAAACTCAACAAAAAAGACAGTTTTGGGAAAGGACTTGAACTAACATTTATTCAAAGATGATATAAGCACATGAAATAAAGCTCAACATTAGTAACCATCAGAGAAATGCAAATTAAAAACCATGAGATAAAAGTTACTAGGTCATAATTAATAATAAGGTAAAGGGGTGGAGAAATCAAGACTTGTAAATTGCTATAGGAAGTGTAAAATACTGCATCTGTAGAAAAGTGTTTTTTCAAAAATTTAAAAGGATTACACAATAGAGGGATTCAACTATATTCAAGAGAATTGAAAGAAAAGGTCACATATGTGCACACGCCACACGTTCGTTCATAGTGCTATTCACAATTGCTAAAAGGAAGCCTGATTTCAGTGGATAAGCAGGTTCTGATAGATCCACACAATGATATGTTATTCATTCATAAGGATTATGAAGTACTGATGTGTGCTACATTGATGACTCAAAAATGCCAAGTTGAAGAAGCTCAATACCAAAAATCATATGTGATTTCATTTATATCAACTGTAGAAAGGAAGTTTTGTATTTTTGATACTTTGATATCTGAGGTTGCTGATAATAGGGTGACTGCTTCTGTTAGGTTTAGCTAATTCTTGAGAGGTGTTGAAACAACTCACACTTTTGCATACATTTCATATGGAATGAATCCAGAACCAATTCATTGTCCCACCTGCTTCCCAAACTGGGCCACTGTCCTACACTAAGTACCTCAGCCAGGTACTAGGCAACTAGGTACAAGTCCTTATGCTCCAGATTCTATTCAAATTGTGCGAACTTCAACTTGTTTGTAGTTTTACATGCTCCTTTACACAGAAACACATTAAAGACTTGTCCATATTTCTACCTCGTGCACCTTGATGCTTCCCATGGGGAACACTGTTGGGTACCCCCTTATAATGGTATCTGAATATAACCTGATTTTCACTGGCAATTGTTTACTCATCTGTCAACCTCACCTTACCTATATATTGTACATTTTAATACATGAATGAGCATATTCATGAATGATATAAAGAAGGTTGCTGTTTGGTGGTGAGATGGAATGGGGACTGACAATTTCATATGCAGATTTACTCTGGTTAAAATTTTGGAATTAAGTGGTATTTGTACAATCTCGTGAATATGTTTTAAATAAAAAATTTAGTGAGGTGGCATTGGTTAATAAAAATTTAAAGTGTAGAATTTTGTATCTGTCACCTCCTTGGACGCTGGCTGCAAGGAGAAAGAGCTGAACAAGTGATGTGGGCAAAGCCCGGGTATCACTGCTTGCAATTAAGCCTCTGCTTCTGTAAGTCTTTCTTGCTCCCTGCACTGTCACTCCTCTGCTTCTGCAGAGCCTGCTCACTGCCTGCACCTGTGGTCTTGCCCTCTCCCGGCACCTGCACTGTCCTGGCACCTGCATCTGCCTAGCATAGATATATGACTGTGGGAAAAGAGAAATCGCAGAAAGTAACCAAGTGAAATTCTGCCTATATATGCCTGATACTCACTGCAGTCAGGGCTCAGACTTTGGAACAACACTCCTCTGAGCCCACTGGTATGAATAAAGCTTTGTGACTCCTATCTCCCAAGTGCCACTTGGTTTCTTTGTCGGGTGAACTGTTACACAAGAAGAGGACCAAAGGCCAGAATAGGTCACTGCTTCTTAAGAGACTTCTTCGGATTGTCCTAATTTTAGACAACATATCTTAAGATCCCTGTCCTTAAAGACATCCTTTTCCCACCAGGTCCCCAATGCCAAGAAGCTCTAGTGGAAGGGGCAGCTATGGAGAGGCTGGCAAAGCAGGGCAAACTGCTCTGGGAAGGGTGCAGGGCACAGACCCTACTCCAACCCTCCTGTGGCCAAAGCCAATCCCGGTCCCCAGGACAGTAGAGCGGACCTTTTATGATCTTTGGGCCAAAGAGAACCCTCTACACTGGCCCCCTTGTTTGCCAGAACACGTTTTTCCTGGAGCAGACCAAGTAAAGAGCGAAGCGGTCAACATCACGCCAAGCCCTCACAGACACCTGCCATGGAGGTGACACCTAGAGCCTCCTACAGTCCATCTATTGACCACCAATCCCTGCTCTGGGAAGCCCATGAGGTCGAGCTGCTGTGGCAGGAGGAGGCAGAGAAGCTGGTGCGGCAGCTGGCCATGCCCACTGGGGATCAGGGCACCACCCAGGAGATGTGCCAGGGACTGTTGAAAGAGTCGGATGGGGAGAAGATGCTGGGTGAGGACCAGGGCAAGGGGCCTAATGCTGGATGAGACCAGACTGGGTAAGACTAGACTGGAAGAGCCGAGGCCTCTGCCACTCCTGCCCTGCTGGTCGCTGTGGAGAAGGAGTAGCAGTGGCAGCGGGAGGTGGCTGCCCAGACACTGTGGGCACAAGCAGGCCATAGTGCGGGCCAGCCTACTTTGGTACCAGGAACTCCAGGCTGCGTGGGATCAAGGCCCAGGTCTCACAGCAGCTGGTGGAGCTGGCATCGCAGAGGGAACAGTGGCAAGCACAGCGGGTGGCTGAGGCAGACAGGCCCGGCAGACTGGGGCGGTTCAAGTATCAGGCCCTTCACATTGACATGAAGCTCAGCTAGGAGCTGTCCAACTCTCAGGACCTTGAAGTCTGAGGGCAACATCCTCTGTGATTGTTCAAGAGCTTCCAGAGCAGGAACATGTTCGAGCCCTGGGAGAGACCCAAGTTCAAGCGCTAGTACAAAGTGAAGGTTGTGGAGAAGTGGGCATTGGGAGCAATCTAGTTGTAGCCTCTTCTTGATGTTAGAGCTCCACCCTTAAATAAAGCACCTTCTGACCAGCCAAAAAAGAAGAAAAAGAAAAAAAAAAGAAAAGTGAAATCTTATTCAACCTCCAACACCCCTTTCTCTCTGGTAACCAGTTTAGTTGTCTGTGACTATTAAGTTTTTGTTTAGCCTGTTCACTGCTTTCAGTTTTATATCACACATGACATGTAAAGTCATATGGCTCTTGACTTTTTGACTTATTTCTCTTAGCATGGCAATCCCAAGATCCATCTATGTTTCACAAGTGGCAATCTCTCATCTTTTCTTATGATTAATTTTCAATTATGTTTTATCTACCACATATTTTTTCTTCAATCACCTATCCAAGGACACTGAATGTTTCCATGTCTTGGCCACTGTGAATAACGCTGCAACTAAGATGAGGATAAATATATCTATGAGGACAAAAGTGTTCAGATCTTTTGGGTTAGCCAGAAAAGGGATTGCTGGGTCATATGGTAACTTTATTTTTTATTTTCTGAAGAAACTTCATACTGTTTCTCCTTTTTGTTGTTCTTTAAATTAAATTTATTGGGGGTGATTTTGTTTAGTAAAATTACATAGGTTTCCACGTGTACTGTTCTATACTACATCATCTGTGTTGCATCTTAAGCTCACCACCCAGAGTCAGTTTTTTTTCGCCATCACCATACACTTGAACCCCCTCCTCCCTCCCCCACACCTCTTCCCCCTTTTCCTCTGGCAACCAGCATGGACAGAAGTGAAGACATGCTAAGCAAAATAAATCAGACTGAGAATGACAGATACCATATGATCCATATATCTCAATATGTGTAATCTAAACAATAAATGAACAATCAAAACAAAAAAAAAATTGTACATTTTTTATGGTGGCTGTAACAATTTGCATTCCCACCAGAGAGTACAAAGGTTCTTTTCTCCACAGCCTCTCCAACACTTGTTATTCCTTGTCTTGTTGATTATAGCCATTCTAACAGGTATGAGGTGACACTTGTTTTTATTTGCATCTCCCTAATAGTGAAGTTGAGCATTTTTTTCTTTCTTTTTTGTTTCTTTTTACATATTGTTGGCCACTTGTACAAATTCTTCGGAGACGTGTATTTAGGTTCTCTGCCTATTATTTTTGTGTGTGTGTGATGGTTGTTTACGAGTTCTTTATATATTTTGAATATTAGACCCTTATCAGAGGTATTGTTTGCAAATATCTTCTCCCTTTGGTTGATTGTCTCTTATTTTACTGATGGGTTTCTTTTGCTGTGCAGAAACTTTACTTTTATATAGTTCCATTCATTTGTTTTTACTTTTACTTCCTTTGCCTTTGAGGTCAAATTTGTTAAGTTCCACCCTACATACAAGGTTTATAAGATTTGTAATGATTTTTCTTCAATGAAGTTTCTTGTTTTAGGTTTTAGGTGTAGGTATTTGATCCAGTTTTAGCTAATTTTGTTCCATGGTGACAGATCTCAGTCCAGATTATTCTTTTGGATGTGACTTTCCAGTTTTCCCAGCCATTTATTCGAGGCTCCCCTCACCCTTTCAATGTGTATTTTTGACCCCTTTGTAAAAAATATTTTTTGTCTATTTATAAATGGGTTTATTTCTGGGTTTTCAATTCTATTCCATTGGTCTGCCAATACTATGCTGTTTTGATTATTTTTGCTTGGTAGTATAATACAAATTGGGGAGTGCAGTGCCTACAGCCTTGGGCTATTTTTGTAAGATTGCTTTGGTAACTAGGGGATCTTTGTGATTTGATACAAATCTGATCATTTTAAAATCTATTTCTTGAAAGCATGTCTTTGCTATTTTGATGGAATTGCATCAAATCTTTATATTGCTTTGGATACTACAGCCATTTTAACTGTGTTGATGCTTCCACGCCATGAACATGGAATATCTTACGATTTCTTTGTGTCGTCTTCAATTTCTTTTAATAGTTTCTTATAGTTTTCAGTGTATAAGTTACATTCTTTATGTTTATTCCTAGGTATTTATTTATTTTCTTGTGATTGTGAAAGGTATTATTTTTCTTTCTCTGAAGTTTCACTGTTAGTATACAGGAATGTGATAGATTTTTGTACATTGGTTTTGTATCCTGCAACTTTACTGTATTTGTTTATTGTTTCTAATAGTTTTTTAGTGGAGTCTTTAGGATTCTATGTATGAAAGTTATGTTATCTGCAAAAAGGGACAGTTTAATATTTTTACTCCCAATTTGGATGCCTTTTATGGTCTTTCTTTTGCCTGATGACCCTGACTAGAAGTTCTAGTTCTATCTTAAATAACAGTGGTGACTTGGAATATCATTGTCTTATTCCTGATTTTAGAAAAATGTTTTGGATTTTCACCAGTGTGATATTAGCTAAATGTCATATGTGGCATTTATTATGTTTTCTTCTATACCCATTTTAATAACTTTTTATCTTAAATGGATATCATTTTATGTCAGATGCTTTTTCTACATCAATTGATATATTCATATGGATTTTATCTTTTGTTTGTGTGGTGATGACACAAATTGATTTGTGTAGATTTAACTCTCTTTGTACCCCTGCAATGTATCCTACTTCATTGTGATGTATAATCTTTTTAATGCATTGTTGTATTCTATTAATATTTGCTAATATTTTGTTTGGTATTTATCTGTATTCATCAGAGATATTTATGTGTAGGGGTGTGTGTGTGTGTGTGTGTGTGTGTGTGTGTGTGTGTGTTACCTTTACCAGGTTCTGATAATCAGGATAATGTTGTAGTTATAAAATGAGTTGGGAAGTATTGCTTCTTCTACAACTTTTTTTGAAAGTTTGAATAAGAGAGGTATTAAATACTCTTTGAATGTTTGTTATAATTCACTAGTGGGGGATGCTGGGATGGCTTAGTAGGTTGAGTGCTAGTCTTACAGCCCTGGGCTACAAGTATCAAATTCCAGCTCTGGACCATGTGGATCCATATTCTGAACTTGGGTCTGACACAGTTCTCTTCTTACCAGGTGAGCTACCTATGTGGGTGGCTCCCAGCTAGTTTTCACCTGCTGCAGCTTTGTGCCCACCTGTGGAATGAAACCATATAGAAAACCGATGTCGTACAACAATGGAGACTACTCTGGGCCCTCCCCCTTCTCTGTGTCTGTCTCTGTCAAAAACAATTAAAAATTAATCTCTGATAAAAGATACATTTTGTTTAATTTAATTTCTGAACTTAGTTATTCATAGTTATTAATTTGTTTTTCTTCCTGGGCATCTGTCATAGGAGTAGATTATGCAGCAGGTAGATATAGAGATCTTTTCATTTCCAGTAGGTATTGCTTGATTTTTTTATTGTTAAGAGGGTGACATTTGTTGGTAATAATTACATAGGTTTCAGGTGTACAATTCTACATTACTTCTTTTACGTATTGTATTATATGCCTTCCACCCAGTGTCAGTTCTCTTTCAATCACCACACACTTAATGACCCCTTTTTACTCCTCCACCTTCCTACCCTTTCCCTCAGGTAAACACTAAACTATTGACTTTGTCTATGAGTTCTTGTTTCTTCGTTACTTTCAGTTTTATATTCCACACATGAGTCATATAGTTCTTGGTTTTTTTCAGTCTGACTTATTTTGCTTAATACAAATGGCTGTATTTCATCTTTTCTTATTGCTGAGTAGTATTCCACTGTATACCGTAATACTCATTATATAAATATATGAAAATTCCTTTATCCAACCATCTATCAAAAGACTCTAGTTGTTTCCATGACTTGACCACTGTAAACAGTGCTGTGGAGAACATTGAGATACATATATCTCTGTGAATTAAGATTTTCAGGGGAAGCCGGGATGGCTCAGTGGGTTAAGTGCTCACTTTGCAGCGCTGGGGACGGGGGATCGAATCCCGGCCCCGGCCCGTGCGGAACCATATGCTGAACTGGGAGCTCCCCCAGTTCAGTTCTCTCTTTGTCTCTCTCTCTCTGTCTCTCTCTGTCTCTCTCTGTCTCTCTCTCTCTCTGTGTCAAAAAAATATATATTAAAAAAAAAAAAAGATTTTCAAGTTTTTTAGCTAGATACCATGAATAGGGATTGCTGGATCATATGGCAATTACATTCCTTACTTTTTTGAGGAATCTCCATACAGCCTTCCATAGTGGTTGTACCAATTTACATTCCCACCAACAGTGTATGAGGGTTCCTTTTTCTCCACACTCTCCAACCCTTGTTGTTTCTTGTCATGTTGATTGTAGACATTTTACAGGTCTGAGGTGGTATCTCATTGTGGTTTTAATTTGCAATCCCCTAATTGATAGTAATGTTGAGCATTTTTTTTTTAATGTATCTGTTGGTTATTTGATGTCTTCTTGGAGGAAGTGCCTTTTTGGGTCTCCTACCCATTTTTCAATTGAATCTTTTTTATTTTTATTTTTTGTTCAGTTATATAAGTTCTTTATATCTTTTAGATATTAGCCTCTTATTAGAGGCATTGTTGGCAAATATTTTCTCCCATTTGTTTGGTTGCCTCTTTACTTTGTTAATGGTTTTCTTTTCTGTACAGAAGCTTTTTAGTTTGATTTAGTCCCATTCATTTATGTTTGTTTTTTACTTTTCATGCCTTTGAGGCCAGGTTCATAAAGTCTTCTCTGAACCCAAGGTTTATGAGTTTAGTACTGACATTTTCTTCTATGCAGTTTTTTTTTTGTTTTGGTCTTATGTGGAGGTCTGTAATTCACTTGGACAGTTCACAGTCCATATTCATTCTTTTGCATGAGGTTTTCCCTGCACCATTTATTGAACAGGGTAACTTTTCTTCATTGTATATATTTTTGCTCCTTTGTCAAAAATAATCTGTCCATATAATGGGTTTATTTTTGAGTTTTTTATTCTTTCTGTATATCTTTTTATTTATTTTTCTTTCCCAATACTAAGCTGTTTTTTATTATTGGTGCTTTGTACTATAGACTGAAGTTGGAGAGTGTGATGCCTCCAGTCTTACTCTATTTTCATAGGATTGCTTGGGCAGTTTGAAGACTTTTGTGGTTCCCTGTGAACCTGATGATTTTTAAATCTATGTATTGAAAGAATGTCCATAGGATTTTTGATGGGAATTTTATTAAATCTGTGTATTGCTTTGGGTAATATGACCATTTTAACTATGTTGATTCAGTTCCATGAACATTTCTTTGTGTCTTCTTCAGTTTCTTTCAGTAGTGTCTTAAGGTTTTCATATATAAGTCCTGCATCTTCTTTGTTAAGTTTATTTCTAGGTATTTTATTCCTTTTGTTGTAATTGCAAAAGATAATGTTTTTCTCATTTTTCCCCCTAAAGTTTTGTTTGTATATAAAAATGGTATGGATTTTTGTACATTGATAATTTATCCTTCATCATTACTGCATTTATTATTTCTAATGGTTTTCTGGTGGAGTCTTTAGGTTTTTCTATATAAAGGGGCATGTCATCTGCAAAAAGTGACAGTTTAACCTCTACACTCCTAATTTGGATGCCTTTTTTTCCTTTTGACTGATTGCTTTGGCTAGAACCTTCAGCAGTATGTTAGAGAGCAGTGGTGACAGGCAACATCCTTGTCTTGTTGATTTTAGAAGAAAAAGCTTCAGTTTTACCTCATTTAGTATGATATTCACTGAGGGCTTGTCATATAGGGCCTTTATTATGTTGAGGTACTTTTCATTCAATCCCCATTTCATTCAATGTTTAGATCATAAATGCATGTTGTGTCTTGTAAAATGCTTTTTCTGCATCAATTGAGACAATCATGGTTTTTATCTTTTATTTTGTTTTTGTACTGTTTTACATTGATTGGTTTGTGTATGTTGAACCATTCTTGTGCCCCTGGGATGAATCCCACTTGATCACGATGAATTATCTGTTTAATGCATTTTTGTGTTCTATTTGCTAATATTTTGTTTAGGATTTTTGCATCAGTGTTTATCAGAGGTTTTTGGGTATAAATTTCTTTTTTGGTATTGTTCTTCCCAGGCTTTGGTATTAAGGAAATGTTAGCCTTATAGAATGAGTTGGGGAGTATTACCTTCTCTTGAATTTTTGGAGTTGTCTGAGGAGGATGTGCATTAGTTCTTTTTTGAATGCTTGATAAAACTCATTGGTAAAACCATCTTGCTCAAGGCTTTTGCCTTTAGAGAGGTTCTGGATAATTGTTTCAAGTTCTGTACTGTTGATTGGTCTATGTAGGTAATTCAGTTCCACTTGGTTCAGTGTAGGTAAAGCATATGTTTCGAGAAATTTGTCCATTTCTTCTAGGTTGTCAAATTTGATGGCATAAAGTCTTTCATAGTAATTTCTTATAATTGTTTGTATTTCTGCAGTTTCAGTCATAATTTCTACCCTGTCATTTCTAATTTTGGATATATATGATTTTTCTCTTTGTCTTTTGGTAAGGCTAGGCATTGGTTTGTTAATTTTTATTAATTTTTTTTTCAAAGAACAAGATTTTTGTTGTACTAATTTTATCCATTGTTTTTCTTTTCTCAATTTCATTAAGTTCTGCTTTAATTTTTATTATTTCTATCCTTCTGCTGGCTTTGGGGTTCTTTTGTTCTTCTTTTTCTAGTTTTTGTTTGTTTAGGTAGGATGTTAGGATGTTTACTTGTAATTTTTCTTGTTTGTTGAGATAGACCTATGATGATATAAATTTCTCTCTTATTACTCCTTTTACTGTATCCCAGAAATTTTGGTATGTGGTGTTTTCATTGTCATTTAATTCTACAGATTTTCTGATCTCTTGTTTTATTTCTTCTTTGATCCAGTCATTTCCGAATAAAGTGTTGTTTAATATCCACATATATGTGATTTTTTTTCTGCCTTCTTTTTGCAGTTGATCTGTAGCTTCAAAGTTTTGTGGTCTGATAATTCATTTGATATGATTTGAATATTCTTGAAATGCTGAGGTTTAATTTGTGTCCTAGGATATGGTTTGTCCTTGAAAATGTTTTATGTGCACTAGAAAAAATATTTATACTCCTGTGTTGCAGTATGGAGTGTCCTATAAATGTCATTTATGTTCAGTTGTTGTAATGTACCATTTAAGGCTGCTATTTCTTAATTTATCTTCTGTTTGGTTGACCTGTCCAAGGTTGTCAAGGCAGTGTTGAGGTCCCCTGCTATAATTGTGTTTTTGTCAGATTCTCCTATTAGATCTCTTAGTAATTGCTTTGTAAATTTTGGTGTGTCCTGTTTAGGGGTATATATATTAACGAGTGTCATGTTTTCTTGATGTCTTTTTCCTTTTATCATTATGAAATGTCCATCCATTTCTCTTACTACTTCTTTTTTAATCTTGATATTTATTTTATCAGAAATGATTATAGCCACTCCTGCTTCTCTCTGAATGCCATTTGCTTTGATTTTTTTTATACCCTTTTACTTTGAGCCCATGTTTCTCCTTGTGACTGAAGACAAACATAAGGTTGTCCTTGTAGACAGCATAAGGTTGGTTTTTGTTCTTAAATTTAATCTGCTACTCTGTGCCTCTTTATTGGTGAATTCAGTTCTAATTTACATTTAGGGTGATGATTGATATATGATAATTCTCTCTATCCATTTCTCCTTTTTTCTTTAGTACTTTGTTGTCCCAACTTTTTCCCATTTATTTTGATTTCTTGATTCTGGTCAAATGTCCACCTTCAGTATTTCTTGAAATGGTTGTCTTGTGCTGGAGAATTCCCCCAGTTTCTATATTTCTAAAAAGATCTTTATTCTTGGATGAAAATTTTTTACTTAAATTTTTTTTTTTTTTAATTGGCTTTACTCTGTCCTGGCTTGCAGAATTTCTGCTAAGAGGTCAATGATAGCCTGATAGGTTTTTCTTTGAGTGTTATTCTTTCTTTGTCTTTGTTTTTTGACATCTTCAGAATAATGTGCCTTGGAAAAGATCTGCTAGGCTCTAGATAGTTAGGGTTCCTGTTTTCTTTTTGAATTGGGGTTCCATTTCTTTCCATAGATTAGGATTTTTTTTTATCTACTCTATTCTTGAAAAGGCTCTGAGATGATTCCAACATACTTCTCTCTGGTATCCCTATTGTTATAATGTTGCTCTTTCTAATGGAGTCAAATGACTCTTTTAGAGTTTTTTCTTTCTCTTGACTCTCAGATCTCTTTCTTCTTCCTTCTCTGAAATTTACATATTTCTGTCTTTGATGTCACTAATTCTTTTCTCCAACCTGCCCTGTTTCCTATGCTTGTTAGTTCTTTTCTCAGTTCTCCTATTATGCCTTTAATTTTCAGGAGTTCCTTTTGGTTCTGCTCTAACTTCTCAACTTTGTTAGTAACATAATCATTTTGATTAGAGA
>PVKE010029107.1:0-20475 GCA_004027555.1 Craseonycteris thonglongyai | reverse complement strand
CTAACACTTGCTGGTGAATTATGCAGTGATAGCTCAAAAAGGCTGGGAATTCATCTTCATTTCGACATAGGGCTATAAATCCATTTATGCAACCTCTCATTGCAGCTGCACCATCCGTTGTTATTGAGACTAATTTAAAAAGTGGTACTTTCAAATCATTGAGCAAGTTTTTAAAGGCTTTGAATATGTCTACACCTCTAGTCCTTTCCTTCAAAGAATTCATACCCAACAATTCTTCTTTAGATGTAAAATCCTTAAAAACCATACGAACGAAAACAAGTAATTGTGCTGTATCACTTATATCTGTCGATTCATCACACTGAAGGGAAAAACAAGAACATCTATTAATATCATTATATAACTGCTCTTTTACATTCTCATTCATCCTTTCAATTCGTCGCATCACTGTGTTTCGAGACAATCGTAGATCTTGAATTGCAGCAACAATTTCACTCTTGTTCTTAAAATCGTTAAAAAGTGAATCTGACATTTCCAAAAAAATTTCCTTTACAAATTCACCGTCGGAAAATGGCTTACATTGTTTTGCTAAGAGATAGCTTACTTTGAATGATGCAGTAGTTACTGCTTGTGACTTCAACCTTGGCTTTTTAAAGACGCTTTGTTGATTTGTTAATTGAGCTTTAAGATCCCTAACTTTATGTTTTCTCAGTTCAGAATTTGGTGGATAATCTGTTTGATACTTGTTATGTAAAGCTAAAAAATGTCTCTCCAGATTATCCTTTTTAGCAATGGCTGCCGAGGTAAGGCATATTAAACAACAACATTTATCATTTACCATTGTAAAAAAGTAATCGAGTTCCCATTCTTCATTGAAGTGATAAGTTTTCGATTTTTTCGGTTTACTACTCATGTTCATGGGTATACTAGAATGCAAAGAAATATGACAATTTAAAGAATAAATATTGAATTAAATATTTTCCTAGAAATTTCAAAAACTCATGAACTGCGGCAATTATCTCCGTTACATTGAGAGAAATAATAACAATACTGCATATTACGATCGGGGACAACAATACAAGTATATTAAAATCTAATATAGATATATTCAAATTTACAAGATGTTAAAGTTACAATATATTTATTACGGTTTATAATACTGACTTCTTAATTTAAATAGAATTATTGTTATTCCTAATATACTTGTAATACTGTCCCTTATTTTTCTCTCAGTGTAATGACCGCAGTTTAGATATCTGTTGCTGAGAATGCTCACTTATCAAGTAAATAGATAGGTAAGAAAAGCAATTTAATTGAAAACAAAGAAAAGGTACTTACATTTTAAATAGAAGAAAAACTGAAACTCAGCGTGGTCACCGAGGATAAATAATATTGATTGATAATAATACTGTTAATACAAAAGAAAAGAAGCTACCGTATGACACTACCAAATATTCAAGCTAACTGACTGTGTTCTTCGATGAGTCGAGTCGTAACTGTTGCGGTCACGCGTTGCGTCCGGTGACAAGTGTAACATATAAGTCAAAATGTATTGTCTGGGTGGGCGGAGATCAGAGTGTCAGGCTGTCAGAATTCTAGGAATTTATGACCTTGGCAAATTCCCAGAATGCATTAAACTATTGCTAGAAAGTTTTGTCTTCTACAATCGCTTCAAAGTCCATGGTACACGGAATTCCACCCCAGACATTGCGAGCGATCGACGATCGACCAAAATTGGCCTCGCGATCCACCGGTCGACCCTGATCGACTTGTTGGTCACCCCTGCTATATAATACTAATTGATTAATCTAGAACGACACATTACTGCAAGGCAAGCTGTGTCTCTGGCTTTGTCAAATTAGTGCATTCTCACCCACGCAGAAATTTATAGTACAGAGGTCCCACATGAGCAGAGTTAGACCTATAGTCCTTGGCGATTTTATCTCAGGGTTGTTAGGCTTAACCAGTTCAAAGCAGTCTTCATTCCTGTAGCTTCCTTCTGTCAGAGGTCCTTACCCTAATTTTAAATATTCTATTTACTTTTACATAGGCATTACATTTAAATCATCGGCCACCAACCTTTTTGGCACCAGGGCTTAGTTTCATGAAAGACAATATGTCCATAGATTGGGTTAGGGCGTGAGGTGGTTTCAGGATGACTCAAGCACATTACATTTATTGTGTACTTAATTTCTATTATTATTACATTGTGTGATCTGACAGGAGGCAGAGCTCAGATGGTAATAGGAGCAATGGTGAAGTTTCATGTGCTCGCTGGACGCTCATCTCCTACTGTACGGCCCAGTTCCTAACAGGCCATGGATCAGTACCAGGGGTTGGGGAACCCCAATTTAATTGACACAACAGTAAGATAGTGAAAATGAAGTCAACCTTCCTCATTCTTCTCTCCCTAGATGTTCAGTTTCTTTCCCTAGAAGCTAGCTACTCTATGAACAAATTCTTGAGTAGCCTTCCAGAGATAACCTATGTATTCACAATAGGTATAATACACGTATATATGTAGACATAAATGTTATATATATATATATATATATATATATATACACACACACATACATGCATGTGTATATGTATAATTTGTCTCCTTATAAATTATAGAAGACAATGCATGCTGTTCTTGAATTTTACTTTTAAACTTCCATATATAGAACTTTGTAGTTTTAAGCTGTACATTGGCCATAAGTAACACATACTGTATATATCCTTAAATGTTATTACACACACCTAGAAGCAGAATTCTGGATCAAGGGGTATGCACTTTTTTATTTGGAATGCAATGCCAAGTATTTCCTCACAATGATCAAACTTGGAATTCAAAAACCCAACATGGCAATTTATTCCTTGCATATTGTGACTATAGAATGATTTACTATGAAATTTTAAGGAAGGGGAAGATTCAAAATTAGTAAGTCTGCTTCTAGTTACCCTCTTATTCTCAAAACTAATAATTCAAGGTAATTGATTACAGATCCCTAGAAAATAGGCCATGAATCACATGGAGAATATATATACTGCCCCACAGATGAGAACACAAACAAACAAAAAAAGGAATTGGATCAAACACAAATTTTAAACCTGGGCTTTAAGAGTTGCCTTTTCCAATAATCTTCAAGTTTTAGGGAGAAATTCCTTTCAAGCAGAAGGTGATGAGAAAAAAGAAAAAGAAAAAGTGAGAAAAGTGAAATAAAACCACCAGGGCTTTGTGAATTGGGAATTCTAAAGTTACCAGTAGCGTCTCATATGAGGAAGGAATGTTTGCCAAAGGAAAACTGAGGGAGACACCCGGGGCAGAAAATGGCTTCTAAAGAGGGCAGGGGACTGACTACTGAAGATTGGGTTTCTGGCAGAGATTTTCACTCACACCTTTCCTGATAAGAGCTTCTTCAAAATGCTAAGGGGAAGGGAGGAAACAAAACTGGGTAGACCTAGGCTCTGAAACTTCAGACTCTAAACCCCAAATGTCTTTACTGGGAACAAGAGAAATATCGTGACATTGATTATAAGAAAGGTCATGAAATCTTAGAGATCGTTTAGAGTCTGCTAGCTACTGTTATTCACTAACTCACTAAATTGGGCTTAAAAAAAAGAACATTTTAAATATCCAAGATACAATAACCATTAATGTTAATTTATGTAACATATAAACTGAATACATAAACTATGTTTTAAATCTTTTTTTACTTAAAAATTTTGGTATTATGCTTTGGAATTGCATGGCCTAATCCATGTACAGGACCCTATTACTTATCACAAGGCTTAAACTAAAAGGATTGATCATAGTAACTATAATTTCCATTCTAAAGTAACTTTTAACAACTTAAACATTCTTGAGAGTGATAATACAATCTTTTAAATTCACTATATATACACTTTCTGGAATGAAGCAGGATATAAAATAAGTTTCAAGTTTACAATGTATAGATCTAAAAGTTGAGAACAGTGTCCAAATATTAAAGTATTCTTTTCATTATGTATTATTTTGGAAGGCAAGCAGTTCTATTTTATTATCTTTTTTACAAACACATATTTTCACAAGGGTATCATTTGTTTTGTAATTACAATGTTTACCTGAGTAGGATTTAAGACTGTCTCACTTTTATTTTCAATTATTCAACACACAACACAAATGCCTTTAGAATGTGATTTTCTGATTAGTACATAAAAATAAATGAGATACTAGGGATGCAGGGCTTGCTTCACAGGTTGAACACTTGCCTTGCAACTGCGAGGTGTGGGAATTAAATCCCAGCCCCAGCCCATGTACACCTATATGATGAACTGGGGCACACCTCCCACGTGGAAGGCCCCTAGTTTGGTTCCTACCCCACACAGCCCCACATCCACCTGTATGGAATGAAACTATGTTGAAACTGATGATGTACATCTGTGAAAACTGCTCTGGGATCTCCTCCTTCTCTCTGTCTGTCTGTCTCTCTCTCTCAAACAAAATAAATCTTTAAAATAAATAAATACATAAATAGACAGATAGATAAATAAGATACTATGTCTGTAATTAAATATAGCATTTGGGTCTTGAAAATAAGCACTCAGTACATAAATGTAAAAGCTAAATAGTAGTTTAGAGCAAAAATATATATATTTTACATATAAAATTATCTAGTTTATCTTCTGGAAAGTGAATTATTAATTTTCTTCCTATACCTACAATAAAGCAAGGTGACAGTGTTATATAGCTCTGAGTCTACACTATGGGGTGCCTGGAAGAGGCTAAGCTGTGAACTGAGGGTGGTTGTTGCTATTGCTGGGCTTGGGGCTGTTTAACAAGAGGTATCAGGCACGGTGAGGCCACATGATGCTTATGTGGGGTTTGAGAACCTCTGAGAGATTTTAGGAAAGTCTACAGCATGAGTTAAGACAGGCCATTTGTATGGAGAAGCCACTAGAAGAGGCTTGGGTGAGTCCACAAGTTGGGAGGGACGAGGTCTCAGGGAATCACCAGGGTGGGGCAAATGGTGTTAGCCAGTTTGCTGGATACAGCATGCCAGCAGAGGAAGGGCTCAACAAAGGAATAGTGGCTTCTGCCAGCACTTACGTCCGGGAGAAAGCTGTTCCTCCAGCCCCCAAAACCAGACAATTCAGTGCCTCCTCATAAGACCCTGGTGCCTTTTGAGCTGCCTCCCCGGTGCTGGAGCTCAGTATGAGTGAGTTCATCAGTGAATAAACCTGTGCACAGGGCCTTTAAGAGGAACACCTAGGATGGCAGCACGCTCCACCTCTTTCAGTCACAATCTCCACTGATTTTCACAGCCAGAAGTTATGGGGACTTCTCTCCTGGCACTGGACCCCTGGGATGAGTAGCTTGGTCAGGGGCTGGATGCCTTGCACCTCAGGGTGGACCTCTGCAGCCAAGATATCCCTCCCAATTTTTAACTACCACACACGGGTGAAGGACAAACCCTGTCCACTTCTCTCCTGCTCCTACCACTCTCGGCCTGGCTTCTTCTGTACATCCTTAATGATAGGACTTCCATTCAGCTAGACTTCAGGCCATTCTCAATGAAGACTGTTCAGTAATTTAGTTGTAATTTGATGTGGTTGTGAGAGGATACAGGCTTGGTGTTTATCAATCCACCATCTTGACTGGAAATGGTGACTTTGTATTTTAAAAGGTGGATATTAATTTAGGAGAACAGGACTTAATTTAAAAGTCTGCTTAACAGTAAGGCTATTCTAAAATGCTATTTTATTTTAAAAATAGGTACATTAAGGATAAAGCTTTCTTAAATAATATAAGGAACATGAGTGATATCTGTTTGCAAAGGGGAAAAATCATTTTTTAAGAATAAGTTATATCTGTTAATATGTTTTTGTGTGTATGTGTCATGCCAATAGTAGGTAGAAACAGAAAATAAGAATTCATAGAAAAAAGTTGAAAAAGAAATTATCCTCATTAAAAAGGCTAAATTCTATGACCTGTAAGTCAGGAAATCACAGAGGTAAACCAAACTTCTTGCTAATCCATTGGAGCAGGGGTCTCCAAACTTTTCAGCCCGCGGGCCGCATTAACTATCAAACAGCAGTTTTGGGGCCGACTATACACTCGAGATCCAAATAAAAAAGAATCAAAACATAGATGTTGTTTTTAATTATTTATTTAATATTATTTTATTCAGATAAAAAGGTCTCCATGGGCCGGATGAGAGGGCTTCACAGGCCGCATCTGGCCCATGGGCCGTAGTTTGGAGAACCCTGCATTGGAGGAAAGAAAAATTACTTTTCCTGCCTTCACCTTGCACCCCCGCCCCCACTGATTAGTCAGTAAGAAGAGCTGTCTTATTTTTCTTGGTTTTAAAGGATGTCATGCCCCACACAGATGAAGAAAAAAATGAGAGCTGACACCTCCTTACATATATCTTTCTAATTTCAAGACCTTCCTCATGCAGATGCCTAAAACCAAGTTCTAAAGCTCTAACAACTGATTTTATTTTTAAAGATTTATTTTTATTGTTTTTGACAGAGAGAGATACAGAGACAGAGACAGAGAGAAGGGGGAGGTCCCAGAACAGTCTTCATAGTTGCACATCATTGGTTTTTCCACATAGTTTCATTCCATAGGTGGGCTTGGGGCTGCACAGGGCAGGAACTGGGCTGGGGTCTCACCCCAGCAAGAACTGAACTGGGGGCACTCCCAAGTTCAGCATATGGGTCCACATGGGCCGGGGCCGGGATTCAATCCTCAGTCCCCGGGGCTGCAAAGTGAGAGCTTAACCCACTGAGCCATCCCGGCTTCCCCTGGTGGAGGACGCAGGCAACGATCCTGCTACCTCTTGCAGGCCAATTATTTATACATTATATTCTTGACTACTAGCTATAATAATTTTGAAGCTAGACAACACTCCAGTGGTTAAAATAACAAAACTAATGTATAGAATGTTTTTACAAAGAGAATTTACTCATCTGAATTACTTGCTTGATTTCTGTTCTAGTATATTTTCTTGTACACGTGGCATATATTTTTAAATTAAGGTATTATGCATTAAAACAGCAAATTAAGTAGAAGTATTTCTCCATGTAAAAGATTTCTAAATGAATCTATCAAAGTAAAAAATCTCATCAGAAATTAATATGTTCATTACGTCATTCCACTACATTCTGCAAAGTCAAATTCTGTAAAAGATTCACTAACACATCTAATCTTAAGACTCTGAACAGTTTAACAATGGTTTCCTTCAGGATTGTATTCATCTATATAAAGTGTGGCTATCTTTAAACCCACTGTTAGGTTCAGAGACATTAACTTTTAAAGATACTTTTAGCAATTCATCCCTATTAGTAAAAATCACATCTTTCATGCTAGGAAATGCAAAGATCTTTTCATGACAGCACGAAAAATGAAATTGCTATAAAAAGAGAAGTGAGAAATTATACTATTTTCAAGTAACCAATAGTGTTTATTTAACAAGGATATACTTTATCACTACAAATACTTTGAACTCATCTCAAGACAGACCTGCTTTCCCTACAACTTTTCTATTTCATAAATCAAAACAGTACTCATCAGTATAAACTTATTAGGGTAAACCAAACCTCAATTGCAAAGATCCAAGCATTTTTTAAAACATAGATATAAACATATCCAAGTTAATTAATGTCACTTAATTAAAAAATATATAGTTTGCTTGCAAACCTTACTAACCCCGATCCTTATTATCTGAACTGCTGAGATGAAGATAATTTAGGGCTGAACAGTTCCAGAGTGCAGTAGCATAAAGACCTCCTAAAACAGAGAGGCCCAAGCCCAGAATACCCACTACCATGTACCTACTATTGGGAAATGCAATTGTAATTTGTGGCAGGATTTTAAAGAAACTCTTTGGTGTAAATAAAAGTGAATCCTTAAAAATAAAAAGAAATTCAATATGTTTGCAGATGAAGCATATAAGGTATTACCATAAAACTTTTTAAAATGAAATCAAATGCAGTTTCTTTATGGGGAAAGAGCTGAGCTAGTTAGAATCCAAAGCACCTTGAGTTAAAATTTCACAAAATAAATGATCAATTTGTGAAAACACTTTATGTTTTTGAGATACAAATGGCACTACCATCTATAGGTGGCACTGCTGGAACAAACTCACTCATCTCACTGAAATTTCCAAAGTGTAGCTCTTGGCTTATTGGCCAAAACATACATTTTAATATTCTGCTTTGAAAGTAGAAATGTAGGTACTAAGATTTTCATGATCCTACTATACGTGACCTATCTGTATTCAGTTTTCAGATAAAAGCCAATGGATCAAAATCTGTCACAGGACAACCTTCTTTAGGACTCAGTAACACTTGAAAAACAAAACTCCATGTGAGTCACATAGCGCATGTGTAGGCTTGAAAGTAAACAGAACACTTCATCTTGGGGATGCCAGGGTGGCTCAGAGAGTTGAGCATTCGCATTACAGCCTGGGGGTCTGAGAATCAAATCCTAGCCCCATCCTGTGTGGACCTATCTGCTGAGCTTGGGTGTTCTTCCCATGCAGGAGGCCCAATTACTACCCTGTGCAGCCCCGTGCCCACCTGTGTGGAGTGAAATTATGTCAGAAAACTAATAACATACTACTATAGAGACTGCTCTGGGTCCTCCTTCTCTTTGTTTCTCTCCCTCTGTCAAAACAATAAAATAAATCTTAAAAAAAAAAAATCTTATTGCTGGCATCTCCACTTGTGAAGATGACTGAAGTGCATAGATTCCTCTTTGTGCCAGTCAAAATCCAGATCCAAATTGATACCAACTTGATTCCAAGTCACCTTCTTCATCCATTAGCACCTGTGAGCAGTGGTGATAGTAAGAATTGGTTTGTCCTCTTCTAAACTGTCATAGAAGTAGTTCTACTTCTTGCCACACCTAATGTTTTCAGTCCCCCTGTGATATTGTGATTGAAAATAAGAATATATATTTGGTCTTCTTCCCTATATCCGGCACAATGCTCTTGAAACTCTTGGTATTCCCTAAGTGCTGAAAGACAGAAAGGTGTCTTGTTTTGTTAAAAGGTGAATTTTGGACTACCCTTAATTTAAGGACAGGCGCTGGTTACCAGGAGAACCAACCCTGTGATTACGGTAGAAGGTTGGAACTTTCTGTCCCCATCTCCCCACTCACCTCTCCTGGAGGGGAGAGGGGCTGGAGCTTTTTAATCAATCACCATTAACCAATGTCAATCAACTGTGCCTATGTAACAAAGCCTCCACTAAAAACCCAGAAGAACTGGTTCTGGAGATCTGCTGGGTCGGTGAATATATGGAGATTTGGGGAAAGTGGTGTTTGCAAGGAGCTTAAAAGCTCTGTACCCTTTCTCTAAACCTTGTCCTATGTACATTTTCCATCTGGCTGTTCCAGAGCTATATTCTTTTATAATAAACCAGTACCTAGTAAGCAAATGTTTCTCCAAGTTCAGTGATCAAACCTAGCAAATTAATCAAACCCAAGGAGAGGGTCATTGGACCTTCAACTTATAGTCAATTGGAAGCACAAATAACAGCCTAGGCATGGAGTTGACATTCTACGAAGTGGAGGTCAGTCTTGTGGGAATGAACCCTTCACTGTGGAATCTGATGTTATCTGTGTGTAACATAGTTTCAGAATTAATCTGAATTGATGGAGATCCAGCTGCTATCAGAACATTTGCTTGGTGGTCTGAGAAAAACCCCACACATTGGAATCGGTGATTCCCTCATTCCAGACCTGACCATTTTTATCTTTTGTCTCTTATTTTTCTCTCCCAGTCTCTCTCTATCTCTATATCTATCTCTGTGTGTGTTTCTCCATGCTCAAGTTTCTCCCCTACCCTTTGTGAGTACAGGTCAAATTATTTAGACTTGCTACTTGCTGTTCCTTCTGCCTCAGCTTTCATTTACGCATCAGTACATTTTAATCTAGTTTCTATCCCCTACATTTTAGAGCACAACTCCAGCAAAATTGCCTAGGTCACAGATTTTCCTGTATGAAAAGTCCAGATCAGGATCTCATCCCACACAGCTTACAAATTCAAGTATAAACAATAGCAAGTCAAGAACAGCTCCAATGTCACCATCAGCAAAGCCCTCCTGGAGAATATTGCAAGGAAGTCCTCACCCATAACTTGACTGCTACCACTAACAACACATTTTATAAGAACTCATTCCTCAGGAACTCTTACAATAGAAGTATTTCAGATATCTGGAGGCAGGTTAAGGTGAACTTAACCCTCTCAACGTGAAATGTAATAAGTTCCTTTTAGCAGAAAAATTATAGAGCTACAAAATTAAAGGACCACATCTGAAGTGAAAAAAAATAATGGTATATGGGGTCAGGTACATAAAATTACTGGAATACATACGTTTATTTTATGATAGCCTTTTTTCACTTACACATATTTTTGCTTTCGAATGTTTATAGTCCTATGTCAAGTTATAAAAGTTAGAAATAGCTATAAGACTATAGTTTAATGCTATTTCCTAACAAAGGGGTTCAGAACCGGCCTCCCCAAGATATGCTATCGTGGCATGTGAATTATTTTGAGTGAAAGGCAATGGAGACCCTCTGGATTCAGGAGAAACTTCTGCCCCTTCTTTAAGTACCTAGAAGAATCTTAAACCAGCAGGTCTGCCCGTAATAAGAGATATTACCAGATATAGCCTTTTGTGACCTATCCATAAGACAGTACAAACTTCTAATCACTGACCAACTGATCTTCATCAGATGTGCTGTGAATGGCCTTCCTCCCCTTTGAGGCCCCAGATACCTTGCCACATTCCTTAGCTCAGAATGTCATATATATCTAATTTTACATTTCTGTGTCTAAAATCATGTTTGTGGGATCTCTCATGTAAGAGGGGCTCCCATAATTAAGTCTGGTTATTATATCTTGTTAATCTGTCACATGTGAATTTAATTATTAGACTACCTGTAAGAACCTAAAAGGGTACAGGAAATTTTCTGCCTCTCCCACATTAGCACTAGTTGGTTTAATGGCAGTGCAAAGAGGGCAAAGTAAAAATCAAAAAACTTGATGCCCATACTCCTACATTAATACCAAATCTAGGGGGAAGCTGCTCAATGCTTAAAGATTGAGCAACATTGGTTTGCAAATTCAGAGCAAATGTGGGGACAATAGATGAACAGAAATGTATTTTAAATATTTATTTATACCTTGCTTACTTTGACACAACTATGAAGACTTGAGACACAACTAAAATAAAAGGAATTATTACACATGATTTTAATTGCTACCAATTATAAAGTATTATCTAGAATGTCTTAAATTGAAGTCAAAATCTACACAAACATTACACATAAAGAAAATGAAAGATAACCAAAACTGAAAAAATAAAGAATTAATTTATCTGTTCTACCTGGAAGGCTCAGCAGATGAAGATGACAAAACAATATAATAGGCTTTATAACACAAACAAGTTTCCCTGAAAATCTAACATGCTCAGGTCCTTATTATGGAAAGCATTCAGTGCTATATTTATAAAGCATTTTCTATACTTGGAATAACATAGATATAAATTCTCACTGAGGATTAGGTCAATCTCACGAAACCAGGCTCTAGGAATTAACTATATTTAGCTAGGGAGAAATTAAAACAAAAACAAAAACAAGGAGGGAATCCATTATTACAGCTTTATGGTATTGGAAATATGTTGGGAAAATTGGTTAATCTAAAATAATTGTACAGCTTTACACATGTATTATAATGAATCATTATATCACCAGATCATTCAAAATCAAGTAGATTTACATCCTTTTTTGCTAGAAAAGGGGTAGGACATTGAAAACTATATGGTTGCTCTTACATTCATCCTTTATCTAACATGTATTTACACATTACCCATTAACAGACTCTGTACTAATTAACAATAGACATAGCACCTCTCCTCATGGAAACAGACAAACAAATACCAAGCAACATGGTACGTGCAATTACAAAAGTTTGTGGGGATGCTGTGGAAATTTATGGGAGATGTATCCAAGCCAGCAGGTTCTCTTTTGTTTACTGAAAGAAACCCAACTTAGAACTGGAAGTAGGGATACTGAAGTCCCACTTTCTCTGTGTCTCTTTCCACTTCTCTCTATAAATCACCTTCATTCTCTCAGAATCATTTTCTCCACAACTCAGAACCACGGCCAAGGAAGCTCTTGGTTTATATGTTCCCATCCTTTGCACTGCACTGGCAAGCTTGAGCTCTGTCTACAGTTCATCCAGAATAATCATTAAACAAGCCCTCTCAGAGTACTACCCTACAGGTCTGAAGCCAAACATATTTGATGTCTATGAAGATGGTGAAATGTGAACGGTAAAAGTTGAAATGGTTAATCCTGGTTCAGCAGGAATTGTACTTCCTGAGCATGCTTACTATAAAGCTGGGTGCTTCCTAATGAGACAGTGGGAAACTTTTACTGAGCACCCTGACTATGTTGCTGAAATGTAATCTGTGTAATGATGGGGTAAAGTGATCCTGAAACTTTCTCCACAAAAGTCCTTTTTAGAATTTAGGACATATTCTTGAAATAAGAAGTCTCAAGATATAGTCACTGACACCTGATTAAAAATAAAAATACAGGGGAAGCTGGGATGGCTCAGCAGGTTAGGCCCCAGAGCCCAAAGATCGAATCGCTGCCCCGGCCCATGTGGACCCATATGCTGAACTGGTGAGTGCCCCCAGTTCAGTTCTTGATGGGGCCTATGCGGGAGGCTCCTGGCCCAGTTCCTAACCTGTGCAGCCACATGCCCACCTGTGGAGTGAAACTACATATGGAAAATTAATGCTGTCAGCTATGGAGACTGCTCTGGGCCCTCCCTCTTCTCTCTGTCTCTCTCTGTCTGTCTCTCGCTGAGTCAAAAAACAATAAAAACAAATCTTTAAAAATATATAAATAAAAATACAAATAATGTATCTAATGTTGTTTGATATGATGGAAGCCACAGGTTGGCGTTCCAATGTTAAAGGCAAGGCATCCTTCACCCATGTGTTCATCCTTTGTATTATACAAGGACAAGAGAAAGTCATCACAGAAGAATAAAAAATAGCCCCAAACTAAAAAATTCCATCATTAGCAACCTCTGCTTGAAAAAAGTTAAATTTGTAATTATAGGCTTACTGGTAAAACATAAACCATCATAGGTATAAAAAATTGTATGGTTATTTTTTGGATGTGAGCAATGAGGTCTTAAAGATTATCTCAAATGAAGTTTAGAAGTGGCAAAGTGGTGATATATTGCAGGTTGCATAAAGCATGCCTGTCTCTTGTTTACTACCCAGCAATTGCAATGGGCCTAATTTACACAACAATTACTTAGAAGTAACTCCTTTGAAATGCATTGTGTGATTAATTGACTTGGCTTCAGGAATGCAATATTGTTTCTACATTGTTGTTCACTTCAACCTAATGCCCCCAAGAGCACGGATCCAATTAAGAAACAAGGCAGGGAGGCAGATATTAAGCACAGTATTTCTATATTACACAGCACTTTCACACAGGATTGAACACTACCACCTACTGTCTGCAGGCAATGGATTAATTCAGTGCATCCCTGTGACACTGGGGGTATGACTGACGGAAATTAATGAATAAGGTTTAAAGTAAATATCTCAGAGAAAAATTATAAACAGACACATTTAACTGATTAGCGGGTGCTTTTAGAAATAAAAGCCTAATATTCTTAATTTTCTCATAGAAATACAAAAGATCATGATCTGGCCTATAGATTATTCCTGTCTACACTAACAGAATTTTTTCTGTAATTAAACATTTCCAATCAAACTGACATGGGAAAAAAATTTTAAGTTTCAACAAGATTTTGCATATTGCATTCCATTAAGGAGAAATCATCCATTTTGTTAGTAGAGGCAAGATTTGGCAATAGCAGTCACATACCAAATGCTCACATGAACACAGCCTTTGCGTTTTGAAATTAGGACCCTGACCACTCAAATTGTCTCCGTTAACTGAAAAGCCACGGGGACAAGAACAGGGACTCCTCATAATCCTGTGCTTAGGCAGTGCTAGTGCTCAAGCTTCATCTCAGAAATAATGTCCAAGTCCGTCATTTTTCCAGGCTCTGCTGCATTTCTACCTATCCAGTTTCCCTTCCCTTTCTTCCCTCTCCAAATAACTCTTCTCTGCCTACTATCTACACTCTGGCACCTTCTGGGCTGTAAGTCATCAAAAAGAAAAAGCTTAAGCTCAACACTGAAGGCTTTCCCAGGTCAGTGTGAGAGGTGAGAAAACTGGGAACCAGGAAGCACACAGTCTCCACTGTAATACCATCTCTTTCTCTACTATCTGACCTGCAGAAAGTTACTCAGTGGCTGAGTCGGTTACATATTTACATACGAGGACATACGTAAAATAAGAAGGTTACAGAGGACTTCGCAAAGTCTCTCTGGTACCAAAATACTAACGCCGTAATGCAGAAAGAGTCGTGGGTCAACCACAACAGGAGGCCCCAACTGTGTGGTTCAAATCTCAGTTCAGTCACCTCCTAGCAAGAAATGTCTAGTTTCTCATCTCTAAAACAGTGATATGCCTCATAGCACTGTTACAAAAATTAAATTACTCAATAGTATCAGTTTGTGCCTAGACTAAAGCCTGAAACATATCAAATGCTCAATATAAGTTAGTTGTTATTCTAAATATTTCCTACCACAGACTGTTGCAGAGGAACCACTGACATGCTGCTTGTTTCTCAGCAAAGTTGCACATAGTAGCTGCCTCTCCTACTTATCTCAAGTTTTCTTATTTCCAGTGCTGGAACTGTTGCTGGGCTAAGGTTCGGCTGTTCGCTGCTGGTCCAATAATTGAGAGAGAAGGTTGGTGAAAAGAAAAGCAGGTTTATTCCAAAACACCAGTATTCAGGGAAGGCAGTGAGTAGACTTTTGTCTCAAAGACCAACTTCCCCACTCTTAACACTGTCAAAAGGTTGTATACGCACATCCAAAGAGGCAGAACACAGGGAAAAGGTGGGGTTGGTCTTTGGCAAAGAAGTTTAAAAAAGGAAATCTTTGGTTGTTGATGAAACAGGTGACAGAAGATGGTAACTTCAAGTCCATGTAAACAGATTTACAAGGTAGCCTACAATCTCGAGGAAAAAAATCAATAAAGCTCGGTGTCCTATAAATTAGCGAGGCAGGCATATGGTTTGAGTCAACAACCACTGAAACTGGTATGCATACAGGTGGTTAAAGCCAGCAGGAAGGGAGGGGAACAAAGAAAAGAAAAATAAACTTTTAAAATAGTCCTAAACTAAATTACATTTTTGAATCATACTAAACTTAAAGTGTTAAATTCTGAAACAGAAACTACAGTGTTATCCTTACAGAATCATTCCACTACAAACCGCATATGTACTAGAACATGAACTGCAATTACAGCCCACAGTGACCCCTACTATGAATTCCTTCTGGTAAAACATCAAAATAATAATGAAAACAAAAATTATAATGAGAACAGTATTGGTTCCGGTCCCTTTTGTAGAATTTATTTCCTAACCTTTGATGATCAGATTGAACCATGTTGTGATCAGATCATCTGTGGACAAAAGTAATGAGAAAGAATTGTGGAACCAAAGTGAAAATAGCTAAATTCTTGTACTACCTTAGGGTTAAATGGAGCCTTTTGGCCGTATTTGGATAACAGAATTTGTTATTCAAAGAAATGTTGCACTTCTCAATGAGATGTTTGCATTTGTTCAGGAAGGAAACACTGTGCATTAATATTGATGAAATTTTATGGAATCAATGCATCATTTTGTCCTTCTCCTTAATGGAAGGGGGGGGGTAAAGAAAAACAATAAAAATTATAACCCCCAAATAATCAATTGTTTAAGAAAATACACAATATGGAAAAATCTTTAAAGAGTGGAAAACATCCAACTAATGACTATTTTTTGAAGTGGAAAATAAACAAGAAACACGACACCTCTCTATGGCTTCTCCCTCATCCTCATCTCAGAAAACACACATACATCCATCCCCCCACACACACATTAAGATAGCAACTACTTTGATCATGTACATAGAGATAAAGATTTTCTATTCCTCTTCTACAGCTCCATACATACTCACAAAATATTGCTAAGATTTTCCTACTTGTGAAAAAAAAAGTCTATCTCAGAGTCTGTGAAACCATTAAACTATAGACAGCTTACAGCAGGGGTGTCAAACTCAATTAAAACACGCGCCATTTGGTGCAACAGGCAAGATTCACGTGGGCCCCATCACATTTACAAACGTCGCCAGAACCGAGTCAAAGCATTTATACACGCCCACAGGCCCCCAGGAAAGGCACTGGGCCACATGTAGACTCGTCTTCAGTAGTTAAACGGTTAACGAGGAAATTGTGTGTATGGTATTGCCTGGATCTCCCCTAAGCGCTATTTTCTTCGTAACAATTTTTTCTACTTTCATTTTATTTCAGAGCATCGTGGGCCACAAAAAACTACCTCGGGGGTCGCATGTGGCCCGCGGGCCGCCAGTTTGACACCCCTGGCTTACAGCATACTAGAAATGTAAATATTCTCATAAAATACGATTAAGCACAACCCAAAATAAAAATGGCCCCACAATAGAGCAGGAAAGCCATATACAGGAGCCAGGGTCTTGAATCTTGATTAAGTCTCCATAGTTGGGAGAACCGTGCTTAGCATCATCAATATGAAGGATCTGACTGACACTTCAGATAGATAAGTCTGAAAATAAAAACAACTTTGAAAATGGGAAATACTTTCAGACTGATTTTAGTAAGAAAGGTGGGAAACTCACTGTGTTTAATCGTTTCTACTTGCCAAAGGATTTATCTTTCATATTCTTATAAAGTGGCTTTCTTCTGTGTTATCAATAAAAACTAACACTGACCTTCCTTCTGGAAGGTTAAACTTCTAGCTTCTATTAGAAACGCTAGAGCGCCTTTTCTCAGAAGAAATGCTACATATACGTGCCGCAAGCAATGAAAAAGAATACACCATCGCTCCGACCCTTCATTAGTCAGAGGATCTTGGCAACAGCAATGCTACTAGTGTACGGTCTCTGCATGAAAAACTGTTTTCAAAGGTAACCTTGCCAAGGGCTATGTTCTGTCTTGGCAAAAAAAAGCAAACTTTACTTTTCTACCAATCCGTTTGCTCTGCATGAGAAACAGGTGTTAAGGTATGAAACGGGGCTCGGAGCAGTAGCAAAATAAAACATACTCAAAATAAGTTTCATCTGAAAAAAACAAAAAAACAAACAAACAAAAACACACAACTCTAAGATAATAAGCCTGCAGGGTAGACATGTTTTTGCAAAATGCAAGTCATAAAAACTGGTTAAGGATTAAATACTCTTGCAAAAATGACCATGGAGATTATAATCATTAATTAAAATCATGTAAATAATTTTCTGAAAGAACTCTCCTTTTTTTTTATCTCATAGGTTTCAAACAGCTTAATGGTAAAAAGGTTTAGTCTCAGAAGAGATTCTCTAATTAAAACTAGAAATCTGGTGTAATTAATAAGTGTCAGTCTGCAATCTCAACCACTTAGTAAAGGCAGAGAAATCAAATACTGATATTTTATAAAAACTAATAAAATCTTTACGAAAAATAAATTTTCATAGATTCTACTTCCTATCTATACAATAGGTGTCCCAGATGGGATGAGAAACTTGTTAAGTGGATAAATACTTTAACACTTACAGTTCCTATATGCCAGTATTATTCATTTTTATTTTTCTTTGGAGTTTCATCTTGACCCAAAAGTCAGCTTTCAGTGATTTAATTTGGATTTACGTTTTGGAATTATCTAAGCTCCTTTAGTCTTTCACTGTGCTCCCCCCCCCCCGCCCCCCGTTATTATCTCTACCCAGATGTGCATCAGAGCAAAAAAGACAAGATGAAACTCAAACATACCAATTACGAATTTTGATTACATTGTCTTGCATAGTCCTCCATCCTCCTTCCCTGCATTAGATGCTCAAACTCAATGACAGTTTCAGTGTTTACAAGTTTATCTCCCAACAGCTCAAAGAACAAAGACAATTGGGTTTCAAGTAACTAAGTTTTCAGCATGTAACTTCATCTATAATTATGCCCACATAGGTAAGGAAAACCAAACACTCTCAGGCAACAACACATCCAGAGTATTTATCAAAAACCCATGCACATCTCACCATTTGTTGGTGGCCTCCCCTCCCTTTCTGACAGCCTGACTTCTCCCAGAAATTGATGGGGCTTTAGAAACTGACTCTACCCCAGGGGTTCCAAGAATAGGCTGCTGAATACATTCTCCACTTGTGCAACTGGACTAAACTTTCTGTTGTCCAGCTGAGTTGTCTTAGGCCTGTGCCTGAGAATTGCAGCACACACACCAAATGCTTTTTGTTAAGCTGGCCCCAGGTGCCATGCAGATGTGGGACCATGACCTCTTTGCTACTGCCTGAGAGGTCAGCTGGTGGGAGCAGCCTTTGGTATTATATGGTGAAGATGACAAAGTCAAGAGAATCCCAGAGAATGAAGCTGGAGCTGCTGGATTAAGGAACCCCGCTCTCTTTACATGACCCAGTGAAGTCCCTGATGCATAAGTGTGAATGGCTGTTGTTACATGTAACTTATAGAATCCAAACCAACATAATGTGTACACGGCAGTCAACTCAGTTATGTGGGAAATCACAAGCTAGCGTGTGTGATAGAGATGAAATGCTCTGCTCAGAACCCCCTTCAAGCAAGGACTTGTCGGCAAGTATAGAGTGCAGGCAGCACCAGCTCTTGGCTCCTTTATGGTCAGCTTTGGCTACAGAGAGCTGCCTCGTGCAAGAAGCAGTCTACAACAGTGCCTGGTCAAGGGGGAGCACAAAGACCCATCCATTTCAGCCCTAAGCAGGACACTTGAACAGTAAATGCTCACTTCACATCTCCCTGCAGGGTTGGCCAAGGCCTTGTTGCATCTGCATCACAGTTTGAATTTTCCATCTGTCCAACACTTCTTCACAATTCCTTTCACAGGAGTTGTTCCCTAATAAACATCTAACACGCCAGCCTCCATCTCAGGGTCTGGTGCTAAAGAACCAAACAGTAACAGATAGTCTGGATCTACTTTCACATTATAACACATTATAACAAAATAAATAAAGAAAGAAAGAAAGAAAAAAGAAAATCAAATGCGTATGTGAAACCATATATAAAAAATCCTTACCAAATTTCTATAAACAAACTGCATAATATAAATTTTCTTTTGCCTTGCCCCACTCTTCCCTTTTTCTAAACTTTCTTTGATAATATACTCTCCTTCAGCCACATTGACAAGAAATCTTGGTAAGGGAGGAAAGCATTATTTAATAAATAAAGTAACACAATTAAGTTGGCTTAGAACCTACTTAAAACTGACAAGGCCTGTGAGCAATGTGATATTTCTCATGAGTCACCAGTTTTGCTTTATTTTAAATTTACTTTGAATGTTGCATCAATAACTGTTTTCTCGTTATTACCCCTTTTTATTAAATAGGATTTGGTGTATAATCTGAGTAAGATTTAAGTATTTAGATGATAGGAAATATTTGTTTTTAATAAAAATTTGCTGTGAAGCAAATTTTTTTTAAGTAAATCCCATTTTTTAATTAACCACCATTGTAAATTTGCAGATCAATTGAATAATAAAAAGATCACACCTGGGAATGCAGGTTTTCTTTAAAACTAATATAGTTAAAGGTATAAATAACTTCAATAAAACAGTAATTTAGGAATTCTATTTTCATTGCCTCATCAAAACATTTCTTGCTCTAGTCACCAAAGACATTTATATCACAAAATCCATGGACATCCATCAATTCCTTTTTGTTTACTTCTCTAAAACATTATCATTCCCTGGACACTTCTCTTCCTTTGACTTATACGACACAACACTATTTTAGTTTTACTCTCAATTTTATGCCTCTCTATTTTCCAGGTTCATTCTCTCTCTCATATATATATATATATATATATATATATATATATATATATATATATATATATATATATATATATATATATATATATAATTGTTAAGTTTATTAGGTGACATTGGTTGGTAAAAATTACATAGATTTCAGGTGTACAATTCTACATTACCTCATCTATGTACTGCATTGTGTGCTCATCACCCAGAATCAGTTCTCTTTCCATCACCATATATTTGATGATCACTCCTTCTTCACCCACCTCCTTTCCCTTTTACCCTCAGGTATCTGCTAAACTATCAGATTTTCATTCCCTTTTACTCAGTCATTATAAGGCATCCCTTAGAGACCGGTCCAAGATCCTTTTCCCACCTCACTTGATTCCTACCATATTTTCCGGCGTATAAGACGACCGGGCGTATAAGACGACCCCCTAATTTTACAGTTAAAACATAGGTTTAGGCCTATATTCGCTGTATAAGACTACCCCCCACTTCCGAGGCAACACCAGTTCTTTTTTTAGTTAAATTTTTAATGAATGACATTTTTCAAACATACCGTAATATACCGTACATTGATAGAACATGTATA
>PVKE010029106.1:0-20457 GCA_004027555.1 Craseonycteris thonglongyai | reverse complement strand
TATTTTCCGGCATATAAGACGACCCCCTAATTTTACAGTTAAAACATAGGTTTAGGCCTATATTCGCTGTATAAGACTACCCCCCACTTCCGAGGCTGTAGTCTTATACAGCGAATATAGGCCTAAACCTATGTTTTAACTGTAAAATTAGGGGGTCGTCTTATACGCCCGGTCGTCTTATACGCCGGAAAATATGGTAATATAAAAATGCATAAACCTGTAGGCCATGCTTTGGCAGGAGGTACTACTATTAGGCAATCATGAAGGAACATTGTACTTGAAATAGGAAGAAAACTATACTTTATACCTTTTCCACCTATTTTTACACATATAAATATCATCATTTCTGAGTCTGTACATTATAGTCCCAAAATCTTAAAGTGTTACTCTTTGATGCTGAGCAAAGTTTGTTGTTACTCTGAAAATGAAGACGTGGGTAAACCTGGTGGCAGGAATCCTATATATTTAGAGAAAGGTGACATTGTTGACCCACAATGCATCTAAACAGTTACAGTAAATCCTCACTTAACATAATCCATAGATTCTGTGACTAGAAATGAACTGACATATAATAAAACCAAACTTGCCATAGGTTAATTGAAATAAACAAGAATTAAGTTCCAAGGGGATCTCATCATCATTATAACAAAAAGATACGAATGAAACAATGTTATTCAAGGATCTGCTACTGTACAGTGCTATCCTAATTGTGAAGAGAACTCGTGATCTATCAGCAGTTGCTCAGACTACCAGTCAACTACCATTAAGAGAAGAAAATTGGAGCTAATGGGATTAAAACAGAAAACATAGTTTAATTTACCCAAGCTCTAATAATCCAATTTCAAATGAGATCAATATGGCAGAGTAGAAGAAAAAGAGGGAAAGAAATCAGATCAACTGTCCAGAAAAACTGTTATTTCTTTGTATTATTATTACCTGAGAAACCCCTTATTGTAAGTGGTCCTTTTCACTTTTTCAAATTTTCATAACCAACTTGAAAAAGTAGCAGAAAAAAATTATTCGAGAAACCCGACTATGAAGTAACCTTAAATTTTGTCACTAATTCAAGAGCCCATGTCTGACTTAACCTAGTTCTCAACAGAAAACACTTAGAGCAAATGTTTCTTATTCCTTTTAGATATGAGCTCATCCCATACCACCAATTAGTACCTCACTCTGCCTCTCACCAGGTAGATGCTGCTTCTTGCTTTCCTGACAGTGTCTCCCAACCTGAGACAATTCTTTAGGGTTCATTTGATTTCTTGAACTCTTGTCCACTCACAGGGACAGGACATAACCAATGGAAATCTTGAACAGGCGAGTAAAAATGATAGATGGCCAAAATGAGAGTCAGCTCAGTAGGTAATCAACAAGTTGTATGTAATGTTGAAGTCATTAGTTAGATAGCAGAAGGGCAGATATCAAAAGTTCTGTGGAGTATATGGAATTAATGGGCTAAATGAGGGCATATGTGGTAACAGAAAACAATAATCCAAGGAAGAGATTATGAAAATATAAAAATTTTGGCAGATGGTATTTAATTAATAATAGCAATAACAGTAATACATACCATTTATTAAGTGCAATTAGGTTCCAGACAGTGTTAAACTTTTAATAGCTACATGATTTAATCCCTTCATTAGCTCTATGGGAAAGGAATTATTATCCTAATTTTACAAGTGATGAAACTGAAACTCAGAGATAGAGAAACATGTCCAAGGTCATACAGCTATTAAATGAGAAAGAGAGTAATCAAGTCCAGTTCTATGAGACTCAGAATCCCCTTATTCTGAACTCCATACAAAA
Source organism: Craseonycteris thonglongyai (assembly GCA_004027555.1). NCBI lineage: Eukaryota > Metazoa > Chordata > Mammalia > Chiroptera > Craseonycteridae > Craseonycteris > Craseonycteris thonglongyai. The sequence goes on along the minus strand of PVKE010029106.1, from coordinate 18,651 downwards.
CCTCTTTTATTTCATACCATTAAGTGGGAAGTGTCTCCTTTAAAAGGTGTATTGTAGATTTTTCAGACAACGTTATGATCTTAAGGGTTTAAACACTTCATCTTAGCTGGGCTCTTGGTCCATCTCCCTTCAAACCAGCCTGGTCCAAAAGCAACTGCATGTTTTGGTTTTTAGTTGTTCATTCAGAGGCCAGCCTCAAATCCATGCCCACATTAGCCAGTGCCATTTGCACAGTGCCATGGGTTGTTCCCTCTTTCCATTTTCTGGCTCCTTTCAGAATCCTTTTTTTTTTTTTAGATTTTATTTTATTGATTTTTGACAGAGAGAAACAGAGAGAAGGGGGAGGGCCCAGAGCAGTCTCCATAGTTGACATTAGTTTTCCACATAGTTTCACTCCACAGGTGGGTGCAGGGCTGTGCAGGGCAGGAACTGGGCCGGGAGCCTCCCACACAGGTTCCAGCAAGAATTGAACTGGGGGCACACCCCAATTCAGCATGTGGGTCCGCATGGGCCGGAGCCGAGATTCGATCCTCGGTCCTCAGGGCTTCAAAGCGAGCGCTTTACCCGCTGAGCCACCCCAGCTTTCCCCAGAATCTTTATAGAGTGTTATTTCTGGACCAGTTATTCACTATGGCAGTATGTAAAGACTCAGAGCATCTGCCAGTTTCCTGCCAGATGGCTGAACTCTAGTGAGTGGGCACTGACCTATACCACTGAGTGGTGGCTGAATACTTCTTGGCTGAACACAGAAGCTCTTGCAAAATTTCACATGATGTCAGCCTGAGATTTGACTGATCATTAGGAGATGCTAAAATCTTAACAATAAATATTGATGATAATAATGACAACACTACAGCATTTACCAAGAATTTCAGAGTACTTACTACAAGTCCTACTCCAAGCACTTTAGATATGCCTCGCTCAATCTTTGTAACAAACAAAGAGGGTGCATATCATTATAGTCCCATTTCACAAGTGAAGAAACTGAGGCCCAGAGAAATTCAGTTACCCAAGTTCACAGGTTGAAAAAAAAACAAAAAACAGAGCTGAGATCTGAACCCTGTCCATCAGATTTCAGTCTCTGACTGTTACTTGCATCATGTTCTGATAAAGCCAAACTTTGGCTTTGTTGCCATTTACTTGTTCACAAAAGGGAGCTAAGACTCAAAGCACCAATCAGAAGAAGCAAAAGGCCTTTCTTCAAACTGTTTTTACCTTGCAATTCTTTTTGAAAGTAGGGCATGATAAAATGCATAACAGAACTCCAGTAATAGTCCATTAATAATATGGTGGTTAGGGGTGGCAGGAAAGGAAGCATTCTATGGTCCTGTAATTAGGTTTCAGTGTTTTATTGAGCATGTGCCCTTGGGCTATGAACTTCATAAGTGCTTCTCAATTTCACTTGCCCCTTAGGTGGCCCAGGTTGGCTAATGGGAGCTAGAGTCAAGTATTTCCCTTCCCTGAGGTCAGGTCGGCTCTGATAAACACTCAATAGGTTAGGTTTCTGATAAAATAGTCTCTTTTGAGGATAGGCCTTGCTCAGAAGAACAGAATGGCAAGTTTCAAAATAGTTCCTTTTCCTCTCTTCCTACCAGAAGTATGAGGGGATGTTCCTGTAGTATTCACTGTGAAATCCTGGTAGAATTCACAAAAGTGTGGGATTCTCCTCTGACTTCTCCCCATCCCCCCACCCCCACCCCACCCCCAGAGTTTCTAACTCTTCAACTTGTCCACACTGAACCCCCAGGTCTTTTAGTTTAAGTTTTTATACTCCAGTGCTGGTTCCTGAGAAGATTTCTGCCTACACGTTTCTTCTCTGATAAAAATGCAATTCTCTGAATTGCCTCTTTGTCTCTCCATTTTCAGAGGGCAGGGGCTTGCCCTGTTACCTCCTGTCTCTGGGTGATCAAAGGAGAGTGGTTGCTTTTTCGGTTTGTTCTTCTTTTTACTTCTTAGAACAGTGACAACTTCTCAGCTTTTTACATGCCAGGCCAGAAACCAGAAGTCCCAGAGAGGAAACTGGGAGTTATCCTCTCCATAAATATTGATTGAGTCCCTGCAGTATACGAGTACCTGGGGACCTAGATTTATATTCATTGATTTATTAGAAGACCCAAAGGACAAGGAAAAGTAAAGGGTACAAAGAAGATGGTAGCTTCAAAGAATAAAGATTTCCGTTTTGCAGGAATGAATCTGAAAGTGTTTTCCTGCAGACTTTGAATACTTTCTAGAGAAGACACTTGGCTTTAGAGAGAGAGAAATGAGACTAATGGAAACTTTTACTAATATGGACTTATTTTAGGTCTTATTAGGACTAAAATAGAAGGTTCAATAGGGACTCAAGAAAGTTGAAATTCCTTGAGGCCAAAACAATGCAGCCAAAATCTCATGGTGTTTCCAGTTTTCTGTCCTTCTCTCAGCCTCTCAAAGTGTGCCAAGCATTGAGTTGGGTGTCTCACATTTGTGCTCATTATTTTGACTTATATTTCATGTTCATCAAGAGACCCAGTTAGACAAGAGACAGCTTAAGGACCCAACTGACTGGTATTTTAGTTTCAATGTGGTTAAATCCTCCAGTCTCACTACAACCTCAACTTAGACCATTCATTCCCTCAAATATCACCCAAACTATTTCCTCATCCTTTTAACCTAGGAACTAAAATAGCAAGCTAATTTTATTTGGTTCATTTTCATTTTACTCTATTATTTCTATTATTGTTGTCAGCACTATTAATGGTGGCAGTTTTGGATTCACCGCAGAATCTTCAAAGGAGAAGGCAAACAATGAGAAGCCAATCTCTAGAAAAGTAACCAGTGAAGGAGAAGCAAAAATCAGCCAGCCAAGGAAATAGCTTACTGTACAACTAAGTTTTCTTTTCTCTCAAGTTCAAGCAAAATCTCCTTTAGCTGACAACTATCTTCATTCAAGGAAAGGAATATTTGTTTTACCTAGGTAATGTTCTTATTCTCAGATGAAAAGGGAAAGGTAAATTCTGAAGTAAAAGATATCCTGGGGAAATAGTTTGGCAAATGATATGACATTTTCCTGTTCTCATTTAATATCATAAACCAATAAGTTTGGGTGACATGGCACCAAATAAAAGATTCTTAGAATAATCGAAAATGAAATCAGATTAGTTCCTCAGAGATCAGCTAGCCCGACTTCCTTATTTTCCTGATGAGATCGGAGACCTAGAAAAGTAAATTTCATTGCCCCAAGTAACCCAGATAGTTACTAGCAGAATTGAAGCTAGAATCAAAACTTAAGATTCCCTTTTCAGTGTCCTTTCTAATCAATTTTAAAGAACTCAAAGAATCTTCTTCCAAAGTCTGCCTCTATCTGTACACAAACTTATATTCTCTTCTGCCAAGCTACCATGCAATGGCCACATTCCACCCTGAAGCAGAAAGATGGTATGTGAAGCTTTGGGACAAGAGTCTCCCCTAAAAATGTGCGTGAGGGAATTCAGGGTCCATTGAGGTTCAGTGGGAAAATATTTTCTTCTTATTTCCAGAAACTTACAAGTGATCCTGAGTAGTTTCTTCAATTACCAAGGCAGGCGACAAACCACGGTAGTATTTATAGTTCTTGGTCACCACAGAAATCAGATGCTTTTATATCCTTCAACAATTTTTGTACATTTTGAAACAGCATTTATGTTCATAACAATTTGAAATTATGACTTACCAGACCTGCTCCTAGATAGTAACATTTAATGTCTTCATAAAAAGGCACATACACTGCCATTTCATCAATGTGCTTTTAATATTTGGTCATTGGTTTCCTTAGTAACCGTATGTAATTTTATGGCAGGCCTTGAACAGGCAATTATATGAAGGTGTACAATTCTCCACCGAGGACCTTCTGAATCACAAGATACCTACGAACACTGCTGGGTCTAACTACATCTTTGATTTAAAAGTGGCCCCAGAGCCTCATGGCAGGGGTAAACACCTTACCATGTATCCAAAATTAGGGAATAAACTGGTGTGTAATCTCCTGAGACAAAATTAGAATGAGTAATTGCAAAGTCTGCTAGAATTAACCAGATTCAGCAAAAGTGCGTGAATGTCACAGTGGAAGGCTGAGCTTCTGGGTGCCAGTTAGAACTGTGTTTGTTGACTCCCAGGTGGCCCTTGCTGTCACCCCTTCAGCTCCCCTCCTGTTTTGGGACATAGTGCATCAGTGAAATTACTAAATCCCTGGGAACCAAGCAGCTCCACTGTGGACACCGTCACACAAGAGCTAGATCCAAGAAGCAAAAAGGTTTTGAAAAAGACATTGGCAGCAGTCTGAGCCAAAGCCTTGAGTGACTCAGAGAGAGGCAAGCCAGATGAGAACAGGAACAGTGTGGACGGTGGACCCCATGAGGAGCAGAACATCAATTAACGTGTCAGCAGAGAGCAGCAGCCTCACCTATCACAGCAAGCACCATGACCACATTGCAGACTGCCCTGGTTAAGGACTCAGCTGCAGGTCCCAGACTGTCTAAGCTGGAAATGATTCCGCCTCTTCCAAGTACTACACTTTCCCATGCCTCAGTTTCCCTGCCTGTAAAGTATAAAGAATAGCTATTCGTACCTCATAGGGTTTTGTGAACACACAATGAATACATCTGAGGAAAGTGCATATAATAGGGTCTGGCACACTGTGTTAATTTTTTTATAATTGTAATAAGTACTCAATAAATGTTAAATATTAGTAGTAGCAATTGTTTTGAATACATACACATAGGACGACTGTGCCCTCCAGCCCATTGGGGGACTAACTCTTTTTGACAAACAATTTATATATTTTTTAATGCATACACTACTACTGGTATTAGGAGCATATTCAAGTACATCGGTAAGACCCCTTGGAATCCTCAGAAATATTTGAGAGACATATTTCTTAGAAATAACTTGACTTCTTATTTGTCAACATGATGAGAACTCAAGACATCAAATTTGAGGATATTGTTAGAAAGGCAAAACATGAGGCAGCAGTTACATTTCAGAAAGATTTTGTTATTTTTGTAAGCCTTTAAGATCAAGAACAATGACAATTATATGTACAACATAAAAAAATAGAAAGTTTCTGAATTACTTTCCATTTTTAAATAATATATTTTTATTTATTTATTTATTTTGACAGAGAGAGAGAGAGAGAGAGAGAGATACAGAGACAGAGAGAGAACTGAACTGGAGGAGCTCCCAGTTCAGCATATGGTTCCGCACGGGCCAGGGCCGGGATTCAATCCTCGGTCCCCGGCGCTGCAAAGTGAGCCCTTAACCCACTGAGCCATCCCAGCTTTCCCTACCTTCCTTTTAAAGACGAAGTCTAAGTCATATATCTCAGTCACTTATACCCATAAGAAGCACTTAGTGCCATGTCTGATTCCATGTAAAAAATGCAAATAATGCCACTGAATAAATGAAGAACAAGTTCATAAAATACTGTCTGTTGAAGGTTAGTTTTATGGAATTGACAAAACCTGTGAAGTGTGTATTATATTACTTCATTTTTAATGCTATCAATGATCTAGTATAACATACATTCTAATAATATGTTGAAAAGGTATGCATTTGTCTGAGATATAAATAAAAGTGTCATGTATTAATTTGCTAATCCTTCTTCCCTCCTTTTATATGTGATATATGGCACAGTAATCTGGGCCAATTTATTATTTCTGGATTTTTCTGCTAACCCTGTACTGTCACAGAACTTTGGTCACACTATTTTACAGGTAAGTTTCTCTAGAAGTGATAACCTGCTTATTATTTGCAACAGGGACATGCATTTATACAAGCGCCCCTCCCCCCCCAAGTTTCCATAGTAACTTCTGTTTCTTGTCCATGTGAGAGTGACAGGAGCAAGTCTAAACCAACTGTTATTCACTTCTTGATTAGGTGTCCCAGGAGACCCTTGTGTTGACAAGTGTGCAGGATTGTAAATGGGAAGCTTAATCTCCTGGGCTTCTGGGATGCCTGATTGACTGGAAGATTAGTGGCTTTTATTTCTAAAACATTTGTGTGGTCAAGACAAAGCTACAGCATCCCTAGGAGAGTTGCCATATTTTTTCCTGTATAAGACAATACTATTGTCTAAAACTGTTAGACCAAAATTTTGGGGTTGTCTTATACATGGGAGTAACCTGTGTATTAATTTCTTAATGTTGGGTTAGAAAAGTAGAGGTCATCATATACATAGGGGCATCTTATACACAGAAATATATGGTACCACCTGTTCTGTGCCATCTTGAATGGCCCTCCAGTCTTCTCCACAGCTTTAAGTCTGCCCACAGACTTAAAGTCTGTTCTTTCCCTGGCTCCAGCATCCTACAGGCACCTAAAGATCTCCATACGTAGATTCTAATGAGATCAGTCATCTTATCACTAAGTAACTTAATCAGAACACTTTCCTTCCCATTTACTCGTAGGATTCTGGTATCTCTTCTTTGAAGCTCTGAAACACACAATTTTCTTCTTTAATAAATAACTGAATCTGGATAATAATGTTTAATGTCCTCAGTGCCAATGAGGAATGGCAATTTTTCTAGCTAAATCAGACAGAAAACTATGTTCAAGGACGATAACATAGTTGTCTACAAATGGGATATTATAAAATATTCTAAAATTAATTCAAGAAAACATATTTATTGAGAATCAGTTCTGTGTTAAATAAGATCAACTATAATTAATTTACCTGATATCTTTGCATGATACAAGTAACACAAATAAAATCCTTAGGTGTTTTTAGCTAAGGATAAGTTTGTTGGTAGTGGTACAAAGCAAAGAAAGCTATATCAGTTGGGCTGGGTGCAGATCACTAAGTATCATGGAGCTGAATTTCAGTTGGACCTTTCAATGTACCTTCAAAATTGAATCTGCATAAAATGTTGAAAAATAAAGAATTTGAAACCCTCAGTCATAACACACACACACAGCTGTATCGTAATAAAGCTAACACAACATGTTTCCTCAATTACATGTTCTTTGATAACCTATTAATCTTCCTTAATGTTTTTGATAAATCTGGTGGTCTGGGTTATTAGAGTAAGCATATGAGGGCTGTCTGGAAAAAATGCAGCTATTGTCAATATAACAAGAATGATTACGTGGCTGGATACTTTCTGGACAGCCCTCATGTGATGATTCAGCTATTTTTCTGTATGAAGATATGTACCTACAAACCTTCATATTTCCCCATCACACTCATCTTTCCTGGAAGACATTGGCTACATCGCAATCACATTCTTTTAAATTGAAAAGTATGCTATCAGGAATGCAAGTAAATATAATGATAACCACATGACTAGGCCTACAGTATTTTTTTTCAATTTTCCTTTAAAATTCCACATGCCTAATACTTTAAGCACAAATATCCTTACCAGCTTCTTACAATAGCAAACAATAGATACATTCTTCTAAGTCCTTACTATGTATTAGATCCAATAAGTTCATTGCTATTATTGTCCACTATACAGATGAGAAAACTGAGGCTCAGAGAGGCTAAGTTACTTGCCCAAGGACACATTTCTATTAAGTTGAGTTGGGGTTTGAAGCAAACTCTGAACAGTTGCTCTTAATTCCTATTCAGTGGGAGAGGGGAATGCCTTTAGCAGAGTTCTCCATTTTAAACAAGGAGGAATTGTCCCTAAATACTACCAAATTCTTAGAACACTGCACAAATGGAAGTGAATTACCTGATTGGTGGTGAGATTATTGGTCTATGTTTCTCTAATGAGTGAATCTGATCTACTCAATGGCTTGAGCAAGTATCAGTCTCTTTCTCCTCCCTTCTTCACCTGGACCAGTGGGATGCAGTGACCCGCCAGCACTTAATTCACCTTTTCTTCAGGTGGGCAAATCCTGGAGTGCAGCGTAGGTCCCAGCAAACTAACAGTGGATCTCAAACTAAGAGAGCTTCTCCAACCTAACCACTATTGAAAATCAGAACAGTTTGGTTTTCTATTCTCCTGACTCCTTTGTCTTATTTTTCTATTGATTTAAAAATCAGCCCAGGAAATGCATGTTATTTTGTAATCTGTTCTGTAAAACACATCACTCTTGAACGTGGTGGCTACAAATAAAAACAATCATGTTTTGGCTCACAAATTCACAATTTGGGCAGAGTTTGGCAGGGTGAGCTCATCGTGACCCCATGAAGCATCGCAGCCCAACTGGTCCATAAGATACATTTCTAAGATGGCTCACTTTACATGGCTGTCAAGTTGGTGGGGTTGTCAGCTGGATGTTCATCTGGGGTTGTTGGCTGGGGGCTACTCCATGTGGCTGGTTGGGCTTCCTCACAATAGCATGGCAGAATTTCAAAAGCAAGTGTTTCAAGAGGCCTAGATGGAAGCTACAAGAGTTCTTATGAACCAGCCTTAGAAGTCCTAGAATACTCCTCTGCAGCATTCCCTGATTAAGCAAATCTCCAAGGCATATTCAGATTCAAGAGGAGAGGATTGCCATCTTTCAACAGGAAAGGAACAAAAAGATCTGAACCCATGCTAAACTAGCATAGGCACTACTTATTGATCTTCCTCTAGAGACCCAATGTCCTGAAAGGTAAAACTATATAAGGAGTAAAGTAGGGAACATATAATAGAAATCATAACCTAGCTTGCCGGTTTTCAGGAAATTTTAAGAACAGTACCACAAATATAAAAGCCTATTCCTAAATCCCAAAAGTCTTTAGTTTTATGGATAATGACTAATACATAGAAGATTTCAGCAACTAAGAATTAAACATTCCAGGGTCTCATCAGTGATCAACATAAAACTGGTTTTCTATCGTTAAACAATTTATCACCTGATTTCCAATTGTTCTTGAGCAGAACTGTAATCAGAATGATGTTTTAAATGTGACACTCTACATTTGAAGATGCCATTTCAATTGCCTAAATTGAAAAGGCTGAACTAGGGAATCAAAAGATCCTCTGAACTTCTATTTTCTTACAATTTTAATTACCTCCAGAGTGATTACCAAAAAATTTCTCCAGACATAAACAGAATTAAAAGAAATATGTCATGCCCTTCCAGTGTGGGATCGGCGGATGCTCCGAATTACTACTGAAGATGTTCACCACAATTTGTCATAAAAGTTAGAAGTGTAAATATGTGGTTTACAAAGGTTATAAGTAGTTGAAGATCTACTGGGTCTTCTTTTAATAGATTTGTGAGATTCAAAGTGAGGTCATTATCTCAAAGGTTTCTTCTGATGTGTGAAAGAAAAATATATGAGTGCTTGTTCTTATACTTTATAAAGTCCAGGAACACAAAACTTAGCTATGTGGCATTTATGTAGACACTAAAGGAAGATTTTGTTGCAAAGTTAAAGAAAAATTATTCCAGAAAAGAGTAAAAACCTAATATTTATGATTTAAATCTTCATATCAAAAGTTAAACAAAAAAAAAAAGCTAAAAAATGGAGAAAAATAGTAATAAAATGAGAAACTGAAATAGAAAAATAGCACACAGTATAGAGGAAAAGCAAACAGGCAAGATTAATCCAGAATAAAAGAAAATAGAAAATTAAGTTCAAAATTAACAGAGGGCTGAATTACACTTGTGGCAGATAGTACGAGATAACAAAATAATATTATAAACAACTTTATGCAAAAACCTTGAAACTATACACAAAATGAAAAATCCTTAGGAAAAAATAAAACATACTACAATTGAGTCAAGAAAAACTAAAATAGTTGAATACTCCTATAAACATAAAAGAAAATGTAGTTAGTGATTTTAAAAAAGAAATCTTTCCACGAAGGAAACACCAAGGCCAGAGATTTTTGTAAGGCTATCCTACAAAATATTCTGAGGTGATTCTAATTTTATACAAACTCTTCCAGAGAAGAAAAAGAAATGTAACACTGCCAGAATTGTTTTGTAAAGCATACAAAATAATACAGGAAAAATCCAGCCATAATGATCTCTATTTCTCATTTTTTTATGTGGCTGGATACTTTTCAGACAGCCCCCATAAATAATCTTGACACTGAAACCAATAATACATTAAGAGAAGTGAAAATTTTTGGTCAATCTCGCTCACAAATGTGGATACAAAAATCTTAAAATATTGGCAAGCTAAAGAGAGAAACGTTAGAATAAAACATAGCACAAACAACTTGATTTTATCCCAGGAATATATAAAATTGATATAACACTGAAAATATTTTCACATGCTTTACCATAATGAACAATGAAGAGAAAATTAGGAGAATTAATTCCCTAAATATGTGAACAGGAAAATCACTAGATAAAAATTAAAAATCATTCATCACGAAAAGAAAATGTATTTTTAAGAAGCCAGGAATTAATGCTACAAAAAGCGATGTACTTAATGGTAAAATGTAATAAAGCATTTTCTATTATTGTAAGAAGACAAGAAGATCCACTATTGTGTCTGCTATGTACAGTGTAATGGAGATATAAGCCAGTACAATTTGGGAAAATAAAAAAATAAAAGATATAAAGATAATTAAAAAAAAGTATCTGCATTGCTCCCAGGTGAAATGCATGCATACATAAATACACACATACATACATATGAATGAACTTCCACTCATCAGAAAACACAAATAAGAAAGTGAAAAGTAAAGCCACACTCTGAAAGGAAATATTTGCCATATATATCACTATATTTGAAAAATTCCTCTGAGAGTTAGGATTACATAAAATGATAAGCAACAAAGTAATCCAACTTAATGAGTTTATACTCTAGCAAAAAGGAGAAGAAAATAAGCAAGGGAGAAGAAAAAAGGAAAGAAAGGGAGGGAGAGAAGGAGGGAGGAAAGAAGCAAAACTTATTGGTGACTAAACAACTCAGTGAGCTGTATGGCAGATTAGCTTCAAATTCTTTCCTTTCTCTTTCATTAAGACATGGGCCCACATCCCTTCCCTGGAATCTGGACTGGTCCTCAGGTACTTTGAGCAACTGAGCTTGGGAGAAGCAATGTTCTGTCAGTTCTGAGAGAACTGGACGCTTTCCCTTGCTCCTTCTTACATCCCCTAGTCACCATAAAAGAAGTCTAGGGGAAGTTGGGATAGCTCAGTGGGTTAAGCACTCCCTTTACAGCCCCAGGGACTGAGGACCGAATCCTGGCCCTGGCCCTTACGGACCCATATGCTGAACTGGGGAGTTCCCCCAGTTCGGTTTTCACCGCAGTGAGACCCCGGCCCAGTTCCTGCCCTGTGCAGCCCCGCACCCACCTGTGGAATGAAACTGTGTGGAAAAACCGATGATGTGCAACTATGGAGACTGTTCTGGGCTCTCCCTCTTCTCTCTGTCTCTGTCTCTGTCTCTGTATATATATATATATATATATATCTGTCAAAAACAATAAAAATAAATCTTTAAAAAAAAAAAAAAGAAATCCAACCTAGTCTCCTGGAGACAGAGGCCATCCAGAGGAACCCTCAGGTACCCTATATATAAGTAAAGGTGCCATCTTGGATTTCCAACCTAGCCCAGCCTGCAAGTGATTCCAGCCCCACCTATTCACTGACTGTAACCCCATGAGATGATGAACAACAATTGACCAGCTTAGTCCATTCAACCCACAGAATCCTGAGAAATAGTTACAAGATATTGTTGAAACCACTGAATTTTAGGGCAGTTTGTTACACAGCAATAGATAAGCAAATCAAGACACTTACAGGGAAAGGATAGTGTCAAGAGAAAACAAAAGAGAGAAGATACAGGCTAGACTTGCCTAAACGTAGCATGAAGGTCACATTGAGCCCTTAACTCTTGGAGCTTCCCTCTAACTACAGCATTCTTCTAGACTTTGGTGCTTTGAGTAGATTTTATGTACTGCACAATGGAGAAGGAGGTTCTAACCAACAAACTGTCCATAAGAGACTGACCACCAAGAGTTAATCACTTTTTCCTGGTCTCACTTGGTGAACTCAAAATGATTTGAAGATTTTTTTTCCCTTTGATATTTTTCTATAAAAGTCTAGTGTGCTACTTACTACAAACACACTCATTAAAGTCTCCAGATTCAATTTATATAATTGAGGCAGTCCAGCTAATTTTAGGAAAATTACAACTTTGTGAAAAATAACTGTTATACAGTAATTATGCCAAAGATGTTCTGCTTTATGTCAGCCACAATGAAATCAGTAGGTTTAAAAATTAAGAATAAGCGCCTCTAAGCTCTCAATGTCACTTTAAAAGTGGGTGAGAGCTGTTAAGAAACAGCTTTGCATGTTAATCACAGAGCTCGGGAACATTCTATGTTAAGATATATGATTTTCAACCTTGTTAAAGGAAATATTGAAAGAGGGAAATTGATTTTTTTTCCCCAGAAAATCTGCCTGTTGCACTCCTAGATAACTTACTATAATGTGTGTTCATTAAATAAGTTTATTATATGAAAAGTCACACTCTAGGGAAAAAAAGTTCAATCAGCATTGACTTCAGCTATGACTGATATAAACTCTTAATTGAAGAAATCAAGGTTAACTGAGTTGATTCTCATTAATGTGTAATCAAACTAGTTATGAGATGGATAGCATACGGAATAGGAACAAGTTATAACTGCATTTGGGAAATTGTGTCAGTCACCTCAGAGAGATTCTTGGAAATACTCTATCACAGAAAGAATAAATAAACGTACTATTATATGTGCTAAATGTTGGGTAAATTATCAGAAAGTATTTGGTAGAAGAAAACAATGACAAAAAGGAAGTAATATTACAAAGGGAAGAAATCATTTAGTCCAAAGGTTTTCAAACTGTTTGCAAGAAGCCCTGTGTTCAACAGAGGTATTTGCAGATATAGGAAGAGGGAAAGAAAGGCTGAAATGGATGGATTCTACTCCCTGCCCAGCTCCACTGCCCCTTTTACCACAGAAGCTCTGCTTTTATGTGCTTTCTGGACTGAGATGAGCATGATCATCTGACTGCATTTGAAAAAATAACTAACTCAGCTGAAATAAAGTGTCTTGGGTGAATTCCCCCTGAAGCTGACCCGGAAGTGATTTGTAAAAAGTGCCAGCAAGTCAGTGGCAAAGTAGGAAGAAAACCAAGACAGGTGTAGGAATGAACAAGTTAACTCTTTGTGCAACTGGGATTCAGTCTTACTGAGGACCCCTGGGAGATGATGTATAACACATCTCTGAGTGATTTACTTCATAAGGCTGAAGTAAATAAGCTTGGATTCTTATTTACCAACTATTCTTTTATCATTGATTGAGGGCTGCTCTCAGAACCATTAGTTTCCCCAAAATTCTGACTTGCAGTTTTCATTACTTGTGTACTTTCTATTCCCTTTGTCACATCCAAATGAGCATCCACACACATAGGCTCATTTAAAAACAGAACAAAACAAATCAAGTCATTTTCTAGAACACAAGCTCAATATTCTTCAATATTCAGCAGTCCAGATGGAATGATTTTTAGAGGTTAAATGGTTCTAGCTCTCTCTAATAAATAAATAAGTGAGAGAGAGAGAAAAAAGGAATATATTAAGGGACTATCTCTTTCATGATTTGGAATTCCAATATATTTTCAGAAAACTGGAATATTTTATTTTAATTTATTGATGAACACAACCAATTAGAACTTATTTGGATCCATTCATTATTAACACTTGGATATTTTGGTATACATGTCTGGTTGAGTAAGTTATTCCATATTATAATTGGGATACTTAGTATTACGTTATTTAGCCAAATGTTCAGTTTTAAAAGATTAAGTATAGGGGAAGCCAGGATGGCTCAGTGGGTTGAGTGCTCACTTTGCAGCCTCGGGGACCGAGGATCGAATCCCAGCCCCAGCCATGCTGACCCTTATAGTGAACTGGAGAGTGCCCCCAGTTCAGTTCTCACCAGGGCGAGACCCTGGCCCAGTTCCTGCCCTGTGCAGCCCCAAGCCCACCTGTGGAATGAAACTATGTGGAAAAACCAATAATGTGCAACTATGGAGACTGTTTTGGGCCCTCCCCTTTCTCTCTGTCTCTGTCTCTGTATCTCTCTCTCTCTGTCAAAAACAATAAATAAAACTTTAAAAAAAAAAGATTAAGTATTTAAGGGTTATTAATCTTCTCCTTTTTTGATTTCCATTTGTTTGATTTTTATAGTAATTAGCATGAAGTATTTACCTATACTCTAATGTAGAATATTTTTCGGATAAATTCAACAATTTGGGAAAGAAGGAACTGCTAACCTACCCAAATAATTGCTTCTTTCTCCTCATTTTTCAATATCATAGATATAGATATATTCTTGATGATCACATGGGTAGAAATGAAGTGGTCAATTTCATCATCAGTGGAAACATTTATGGAATCTAATTCACTGGCATAACCTGGCTGCTTTAAGGTAACCGTGCCAATGGGTCTTAAGTTGATAACTTGCCAAAACACAAGGGAATTTAAACTTTTTTCTAAGTTTACACTCTCATTAGGAGATCAATCAGTTAATATTATTACAGAATACACTATTCAATAGGTTGACCAGACACACTGTTTTAAATAGAACAGAAAACAATAGTACTGTGCTATTTCAAATAGTACATACTGTCACCTAGTCTTACTGGGCTAAATTCAAGGTGTCACTAGGCTGGCCATACATACTGTTTGAAACAGAACAGTACCGTTGTTTTCTGTTTCGTTTCAAACTGTACGTCTTGTCAGCCTGCTATTCAGTAGAACCACCTGCATTAGAATTGGAAGAAAAGCATGTAGGCTCTTAGCACAAAAAAAAATATTATTGAAACTCAACTCAGTGCTACATTTCATATCTTCTAAAACAAAATTCTCAGAATTTTTAATGTGACAAAGAGAGAGGGGACCAAAAGAGCTGTCATCAAGTCAATTTTTCAAACAAGAACGTATATATGGGTACATATATAAAACAAAATAAAATTACCTTATTACCATCATATAAAAGAAAGGCCATTTTAACACCAACAGAGTAATAAAGATGATTTCAAAATCAAGATTTTATGGAAGGATATTTGAAAGAATTTAGTCAGAACTGGTAAGTTTTCAAATGTACAACCTTGACTGTAGAGAAAACACTTGATTTGAGTTTTCACACCATTTTCCCCTTAAAGATAGCAAATACATACACTGGTTTGTTTTGTGGGGGGGGGTTGGTTTTTTGTGTGTGTTTTTTTTTGTAGTTGTGCTTTTCATGAAGTTTCTGGGGTGTATTTAGGAACACTAAGCTCATAAAATACATATTTGGCTAAGTCACTCTGAGTTTTCTGCTAGCTAAAGCATATATCATATCTTTTTCACTTGGTAACAATGAATTTTAGTTTGATTATGTATTTATTTGGAACCATAATTAATTAGAAAAGCCAAACTGTATTACAAATTAAAAACATATATATATATATATATATATATATATATATATATATATATATGTTTTTTCTTTAACCCATCACTACATTTTCAACTTCTCTGAGCCTCTATTTTCATTTCTAAAACAGTGACAATATTACCTATTTTACAGGATTTTTGCAAAGATTAGAAAACGTAATACAAGCAAAACATTTAGCACAATGGTCAGATGTAAGTGTTCAATATATGATAGTTTTTTATTATGATGATGATTATCAACCATCATTATTACAAAAGAAAAGAGGTACTGGAGAAAATTGAGCAGTAAATGATAACAAAATTTATTCAACTATAAGTACTCCTGAATGGTAAAGAATACTATTCTTGATTAAAAAAAAAAAGCTCATGAAATACAGTTTCATAGAAATGAAGAGACATTTGATTACATTAGACTCATATTTTCATTATTCTTTGACGTTTTACCTACTACAACCACCACTTCTTATCTCTCCAAAAGCCTAAGAAGGTGGAAAGTTTAATAACCACTACCACTTCTTATCTCTCCAAAAGTCTAAGAAGGTGGAAAGTTTAATCAGCTGACTTCATCAAAGAATAAGAAAAAGACTAGCTCATTCACAGATACTCAGCCTGATACAAATTTTAGGAAGTCCATAAGAATGTAAAATTATGGGCAAAATTGTGTGTGAGAGTTTATTTAGGTGAGGAGAGAAGGTCATTATTGGAAGGTCAACCATTCTTACAAGACTGAAGAACCACTGATTCCATCTAACCAGATCTTACAGTCGAAGGAACAGGACAAAAGAATTGGAGTGACTTCCTCAAGATCACATACCTAGCAAGTAAGAGAATTTGAGTAGAACTAAAGATGTCCATGTTCCTTGTCCTTGATGATCCGGGCAGGGATTCTTGTGGCACTGGACAGAGGATGGTTAAGGGAAGCATGGTAGACTTTGATAGCGGTGGACCTTGTCGAAGTTGCTAGAACCAGCATAGTGGTTCATTGTCCATGTCTGGGACTGGTCAATTCCAGTTCAGATTTTCATTCTACTTGTACTGCTTATGTTTTTACTGAATTTGGACATGTTACTAACTTACATGAGCTCCTGTTGCCTCATCTATAATATGGATATAAGAAGTGCTTATACTTTGGTTGGGTGAAACGGATCAAGGTGGTCATAAGGTACAAACTTCCAATTACAAGATAAATAAGTCCTAGGAATTATTGTACACTGTGATGAATATAACTATAGCTAACAATACTGCATCATGTATTTGAAAGTTGCTAAGAAAATAGATGTTTAAAGTTCTCTTCACAAGAAAAAAAACAATAACTATGTGTGCTGATGGATGTTAACTAAATTTGTTGTGATTATTTCACAACATATTCACATTATCAAATTATTATGTTGTACACTGAAAACTAATACAATTTTATATGTCAATTATATCTCAATGAAATTAAAAAAAAAAAACTAAAACCAAAAGTAGAATTGTTTGTAATCAAAATCTGGTGAGGATTAAACAATATTATATGTGTAAAGTAACTAGAGCAATGCTTGGTGAATAAGAAATAGAAGTTATTGTCATGGTTGTTCCACCTCACCCTGTCTTCCTTATATATATAGTCTCTGTTGTCCCAACCAGTTCAGTTCCTCCATATTCTTTCCATTCTTTCCTTCTTCTAACATTGAATTAGAGAATATAATCCAAAGAACATTTGCATAATAATGTTTAAAAGACTAGTCACCTCTTGAAGTTCTCCTTTAAACTCATATGCAAAGCCCCAACCTAGGGTATGGAGCCCAGTGATAGAACTTCAGCCTCAGCAATCTTATAGGAGGGAAATTCATTTCTTTATTTCGAAACAAATGAGGTTCTCTTCCAAAAATCACACTTGTAGGGAGATATTTTCTCCCACTCTTTGTTATGGGTACACGCGCCCAGTGACAAGGGAAATGAAGCAGAGTAGCCCTGGTCAAATAAGCTTTTCCTGAAATCTCCCAGGAAAAGCAGGAAGCGTCTGAGCCAGGCTGACAAAGTCCATGCAGTAACAGATATGACTCAGGTGCCTGATGCTCCTCAGTCCAAATGATTCATTACTCAGCAAACTGCAGTTCTCTCATTCAATGTCGAGTGCTGTAGCTCTGGGCTCACTAGGAACTATTAACCTCTCAAAGAAATGGTAGATAATGTGTTCTCCATATGCTTGACATCCCTGCTCAGTTTGTCTACAAGCTGAGATCTCTGCTGGTTTTTATCATTCCAACCATATGTATTTTAGTCTTGTTGGCAAATTAATTTTATCTGCCTTATATTATTCAAATATAACTGCTGGTACTGGGACAAAATAAATAAATAAATAAAACAAAATTAAAAAATGATTTTTTTATGCTTCCCTTGATTTCAGTGTGTATGATCAGATATTCTTTAGTCAGTAATTCAATGAACAATATGCAAAAGCCACATGAATTATCCAACCATTCCTTAAAAAAAGACTTAGTAGCAGATTATCAGCTCCTTTTTATGAAACTTCTTATTCTGTATGCAGTGTGCTCTTAATGACATTAATCCTTCTCAGTTCATGGGGCACGAGTTCATACAACCTTGTAACATATGGCTTTGGGGCTTTGCACATATTTTACCTCTTTCCTGTGCTTTCAAACATAACTAGAGCCAGATGATAAGGGGTGGTAGAGGGAGGAGATAGGGGAGGCTAAGAACTCATCCTGAATAAAGTTTGATACAAATCCTCATGTTTACCCTTCAAGCACTAAGCTGATTTCCGGTCTATCCAGAGTTAGTATTAGAAGACTTATTCAGGAACAATTCAATCGCCAGCATCAAATGATAGGGTTACCTACACTAGTATTGTACTAGGAATGATACCTCCTGACAAAAAATAATAAGCCTTATCCTCAGGGTAGAAAAGTTCAAAAATCACTGGTTAAGAAGATGACTCAGTGCTATTGTGTCTCAGGCCCGCCCTAGCTCCTACTCACACGCCCCCACCCCCGGAACCACACCTTCACTACCCTGCCTTCTAACAGCTAAAACTGCAACCTAAAAGAACAGCCCCAAGGCACAGAACTGACTGCTTCCCCCAACCCTCTCCCAAAATCTCCTCCTCCCACAACTGAGAAGCCCTCCTGATAGGAAAACCCCCAGTGGGAAAGCATACTCATGCACAGAGGAAAAAGAACCACATCAAACACAATGCACACCTCAGAATCCAAAGCCCCTCCAGAAGATGAGGGGCATTCTTTAGTAAAGGAGCTTGCACACTTGGAATCAAATCTAAGTGAAATAGAATTCAGAAATTCAATAATTAGGGTACTCAGAGAGCT
>PVKE010029105.1:0-20450 GCA_004027555.1 Craseonycteris thonglongyai | reverse complement strand
AAGAAATTGAAAAGCCAAGCTACAGACTCAGAGAATATACTTACAAAATAAATATCTGAAAAGGGGCTTGTATTCAGAATATGGAAAACTCTTACAACTCAGTAATAAAAGGATAAACAACTCAATATAAAAATGGAAAAAAGACTGGTATAGACATTCCATAAAAGAAAACATACAAACAGCCAATAAGCATACACCCACCCACCCACACACACACACAAAACCTGGGCAAAAGCAGTCAACAGGGAAATACTAATTAAAATTTAAAAGAATGACAATACTAAATGTTGACAAGGGTCTGGACACTTCTTACATTGCTGGTAGAAATGTAGAATGGTATCACCACAGAAAATAGTTTGCCAGTTTCTTAAAATTAACATGTGTTTATGATGTGAGCTGTCCATTCCACTCCTAAGTAGTTACCCATGAGAAATGAAAACATATATCCATGCAAAGACATGTTATAAATGCTCATAAAAGTTAAATCTGTAATAGCCCCAAACTAGAAACAACCTAAATGTCAACAGGTAAATAGATACAAAAAATGCATGTATGTGTGTGTATACACACATACACATACATATACACATGTGTATGTGTATATATATGCTATGTCTATCCAATGTGATTATAATAATTAAAAAAACTATTGACACCCGCTACATGCAACCACTTAGATAAATCCGAGCAAAAGAGACCAAACAAAAGAGTACATATTGCATAATTCCATTTATATGAAATTCCAGAAAACTCAAACTATCTGCAGTCACAAAAAGCAGATCAGTAACTGTTTAGCCCTCTGTTAGGGCCAGAGGGGTGGGGGATAACTACAAAGGGGCACAGTGGAACTTTCTAGTATAGTGGCACATATCCTGACTATAACGGTTGGATATGTGTATTTGTTAATTCTCATAAAACTGTACAAGTAAATGGGTCAATTTTTCTATATGTAAGCTATATAGCAATTAAATGTTTTTAGTGAATTATCAAAATAAATAAATAAATCCCAATGAGATACCAGTACACACACACACACACACTAGAATGGCAAAAGTTAAAAAGTGACAATACCAAACATTGGCAAGGATATACAGCAAATGCTCCATTGCTGGTGGGAATGTAAAACAGTACGTCCACTTAACAGCTTGGCAATTTCTCACCATGTTAAAAATACAATTACCACATATAACCCCAGCAATTCCATCCCTAAATATTTACCCATGTGAATTAAAGACATATGTTCAGGGATTCCGGGATAGCTCAGTAAGTTCAAGAGCTTGCCTTGCAATCCCAAGGTCTGGTGATCAAGTCCCCGACCCGGCCTATGCAAACCCATATGCTGAACTGTGGCACATCTGGTAACTGACAGGATGGTGGCAGGGGTTAATGCCTCCCATATGACGTCCCCCCACCCTGCCCCAGTTCTGTTCCCACCCCAAATGACCCCACATCTACCTGTGTGGAATGAAAGCATGTCACAACTAATGATGTACAACTATGGCAACTGCTCTGAACCCTTCCCCCTTCTCTCTGTCGCTTTCTCACTCTATCAAATAATAAATCTTAAAAAAAAACACCATATGTTCACACAAAGACTTACACACAACTGCTCCATAATATTCATAATAGCCAAAAACTAGAAGCAGCTCAATTGTCCACCAACAGGTGAATATATAATCGTATTGTGGTATTAATTTAGCAATAAACAGGAGCTAACTATTGGAAACAAAATACCTATGAATTTCAAAACATTATGCTAAGTGAGAGAAACCAGACAAAAAAGAGTCTTACTATATGATTCTGTTTATTAGAAATTCGGGGTGGAGGGAGTGGGGGGGGGGGGATAGCTCTAATCTGTGACAGAAAGCAGATCAGGAGGGAAAATAATTGCCATGGAGTATGCACAGCAATCCATTGGTACAATGGCAATGGTTCTATATTTTGATTAAGTGGTAGTTACATGGTCTATCTATCTAAACTCATCAAACTGTACATTTAAAATAGGTGCAATTTATATTAAGTAAAATTTCCCTCAATAAACTTGATTTAAGTTATATTTCTAACACAATAAAAGTAACTAAAACTAGGAAGACTTTAGGAGTTAAAGGGAGCTGGGCAGGAACCAGGGACCCTCCCCCTTCAGTTACAGAAGGCTAGAAATGATCTTAACTGGTCACATTTTAACTGGTAAATAATAATCTGCCCAAGAAAACAGCTTTCCCTGCTTATGCTCAGATTTATCCTAACTGTAGGCCCAGCTCTCTCTACAAGGTTTCAGGAAACACTACAGCAACTTCCAAGAACTGCTGATGAGAGGAACACAGAACTTGGGGGAGCTAGCTGCTCTTGTCTCCACTGAAAAGGAGCCTCGTCCTCCCAGATCCAGTGCCCTTCAAAGACAGGGCTGCAGGTGCACAGCACCCCCTGGTGGCCATCCATGTTCAACACAGGCCTTTTATAATTTTAAAAATAGATACATATGTAGTTTTATTTATTATTATTATTTTTTTATTTCTTTTATTGATTTTTGACAGAGAGAAAGAGACAGAAAGAGACAGAGGAAAGGGGAAGGGCCCAGAGCAGCCTTCACAGTCGACATCAGTCCTCCATATAGTTTCACTCCACAGGCGGGCCCAGGGCTGCCCGGGGTAGGAACTGGGCCGGGAGCCTCCCGCATAGGCCCCGGCAAGAACTGAACTGGGTGCACACCCCAGTTCAGCATGTGGGTCCACATGGGTTAGGGCCGGGATTCGATCCTTGGTCCCCAAGGCTTCAAAGCGAGCGCTTTACCCGCTGAGCCATCCCAGCTTTCCCTGTAGTTTTAAACTAATAGCCACACTTTTTAAAAAAGGATAAAATGATTTAACCTAGTACATCAAAAATGTTATCCTTGTAACATGTATCAAGAGAATATTATTAATTAAATACTATACATTCTTTTTTATATATGGTCAATGAAACCTGCTGTGTCTTTTACATTTCAGCATATCTCAGTTTGGACCAACCAACTTTCAAACGATTAATGATCACATGTGGCTGATGGCACACTGAACAGGTCAGCTCTAGAGTGTTCCAAAACTCTCACTGTTTTACATCCTGACAGGGTTGTATCCACCTGCTTAAAACCCAATAATTAATATATTTGTGGAGTGCCCTTACAAATCTAATCTGATCCTTTAAAGAAGTGTGATGTGCGGAAAACAAATGAGGAAACTAAGAATATATTACCTTTCTCAGGTTCTCACCCAGGCTAGACAATAATGATGTGACAGGTACCCCAGTCTCTTCCTCCCAGCCCAGGACTCCCTCTTCTCAACCAGGAGACCCGAGACACGTCAGTGTTGCAACAGGGCATTATTTATTTGCCAGAGACAAACAAGTGATCAAACAGTTTTGATCTTCATTTAAGATTCTCTCCTACCCAGCTCTTTTTGAAATCAAAATAGATCTGCATTACCAACTTATATGACTGTTTTACAAGCCCCAAGTTTAAATTTCTTCTACTGTAGTCCAACTTGAACCTCATAACATTCTACAGAATCAGGAAATTAGCTAGTCTTTCAGACCTATTCAAGTGAATCTTATATTGTTATTGTATATGTATAGATTTCTTTTTTAGTGTTGCCCTTGCTGTGTAATAAACTCTATATCCAATTTACCCAGCAAAAGCCTGAAACTACACTAATAAGGGCTTTTGGAGAGTTTGTGCATAGCCTTGTACAATCTTGCAACAGAGGTCAACCACACAGGACATAGAGGGCTGGCTGTCTGAAAAAAACCCAGCCATTGTCAATATGAGAACGGTTACATAGCTGGATACTTTCCAGATAGCCCTCCAGGATCTGGACTCTCTTGTATTACAGAATTTTTCTTGTTCTGAATATCCTTCACATTACAGCTGATCAAAACAAAAACTGATTTCAGAACTGTTTTTGAAAATCTTTTAAGCTAGAATCACATGTAAGAATTAACAATTACTAATTTTTACACTTTTTAGACTTGTCTGAAAATGTGATGTGTAGAAGCAGCAAACCAATGAGTGATACATTGTGGATATTTGGTTTTATCTTTAGTTAAATATCATCCTGGTGTATTCAATTATACCATTAAATATATGACATAGTATTATAGTATATGTAATTTTGTCATCTTTATTTCCCTTTGTATTCATTTTAAGCCTCAAAATAAATTGCTATGTTAAGCTTAATGTAAAATAATAGGAATTAGCACAGAATTTATTTCCAATATGTAGAACACACCATATTCAGAATTTAATACATATTTCTTATCACTAATGCTGATCATATATCTGTTTGTATTTTCTGTGAATAATTTTAATTTATTCTCCCTGCTCACCTGGTCCACACAATTGAACAATAAAGAACAAAGACTCTGCTTTTGATTTGCACATTGGGGTTGCTCATAATTAACTGTTGGCTATTAAACCCTGAAATGCAATAGCTTTAGTCTATGTAATTCCCTATGATAACAGATTAAAAATCAAGGAAAGTCTAAAAGGAAATACTATTTTTTTCACTAGCCGTAAAATTACTATATTTCCTCAATCCTAAGATTTATATTTTCACATTGTAACATTTCTAATTGAGATATATTTTGTGATTACTACAATTGGTATAACAGTGCTCCTTTCTTAGTAAGTGATTATTAAACAGATGGTGTATTTTATAATCTAATAGTACCTTTAACAAAGGAAATATAATATGTAACTAGTTAAAAAAGCAATGCTCTCTTCCATCCATGAGTATAAACTGTTTCTATATAATTCATACCTACCTATATCACATAATTTGTATTCTACCTTTAAGTAGTAATTAATGAAAAGCATAAGATTATCTGAATGTATTTTATTTCAAATATGAAAGAGTAAATAAACTCTGCATTAAATTGTATGCCATTTTTATACATTCCTCATAATCATCATCATATGTTTTTATGATTTTCATTAATCAGGGAACAATTTTCAATAGGAGACCTTGGCATAAAAGAACAATGAACAGCAACAGATTCCTGGATCAAACGCTTGGATTGCAGAATTAAATCTCTTTTCACTGGTGCTGTGCTATGGCCTAAAAATCAGGCTTACAACAGAATAAAAGACTTAGGGAAGGACTTGAATTACATCAAAAGGCTTTAAAAAAAGAGGGTCTGGTATACACAAAAAGTAAATGGAGGATAAAAGCAGTTATCAGCCCAGTTTCCTGACCAGCATCAACACAGCAGTACAAACATTCACTCAAACTATGACTCTACCAACTTCTGTACGTGTAGGCCATACCCTGTATTGTCTTATCCCTAAGTTTCTATATTTTTCCCTTTCTTCCTTCCTCCCTTAGAGTCATAGCAGTTTCGACCTGAAGCTATCACCAAGTAAACAGTACTTGGAGCAAGCTCAGGCGGTACATAACATATCTCATCAAAGGCTACGTGGACCATATTTCTTTGAGACAAAAATGGGCTATTGGGATGACAAAAACAGGACGGGGTTATGTATTACACTCGTGAAAAAGACGATAACAAAAGTTTTACTACATGAACATAGTGAGCTAACAATTAGTCTTCAGTGACAAAACTTATACAAAAATTTAAGTAGACGTAGAGGAGGACTGTATTCACCATGATCTACTGTAATATTTCTTTGAAGTAATCTTACACAGCAAATTTCAGCCTTTCAACACCTTATCATAAGACTTCTCACATTTCATGACACGATTTTGTTTTACAATTAACATAGTCCTCATTGTCTCAACACTTAATCTAGATTTCTCCTTTGACTACATACTGTCCATAACAGAAAACATTCTTTAGACAGATGCTATACTTCCTAAAAGACAAAGAATAAACCCTAAAATATCACAAAACTCTTCGAAGTCTAGGCCAGGGGTGGCGAACCTTTTGGCGATTGAGTGCCAAAGTTTATGAAACAAGAGTATACTCTCTCAACTCGCGTGCCAACCCATCGAGTGAGATAGAGGTATCGATTATTTTTATGTCTATAAGAGCATAAGCCATAATTTTTTAAATGGTATTCACAGCTCCGCGTGCCGAAATAATTGCTCCATGTGCCACTTTGGGCACGCGTGCCATAGGTTCGCCACCCCCGGTCTAGGCATTTTTTGCTCATTTCAGAAAAAATCTTTACCCATCTATCAGATATAGAAATGTTTTTGTTATTCCATATATCCAACTGCTTCACAATTGTAGGTATTATGAGGGTCCACACTGATGGAATATATGAGCTTCTTCTGTTCAGGCTGTCCTGTATCACTTTCCATTCAGGTGTCTTCCTCAGTAGTGCCCACTCAAACTTCTCAGTGTTTCCTACACTGCGCTTCCTCTTGTTGATATATTCTAAGCTGGTTTCATAGAAATACTCAACTACTTGAAAAAACTTAGCCTTATTAATTTCTCCTGAATCTATTAACATTTTCAGTTGATTTTTGACATCAGTAGTTACAAACACTTCACTTTTTCTGGACTCTAAATTGTTTACAAGATTTTCAATGTTTACAGCTACTTCTGCTGTTGAAATATTATCTTTTTTCAATTAAACTAATGTAAGTTTGGAATATAGACAGTTGTTTTCTTACAAATGACAACCACAATTTCAAACAGGGATTTTCAAACCATGTTCGCAACATAACGGCATTTTTCTTGAGAAAGAAAATAAGAACTAAGCCCATCAAACATGCTTAAAATTCTGTCAATTGACGAATCCAAGGACAAAAATCTTGTATTTCCATGCTCTAACAATATAATTATTCCCTGCAAATCCACAGAAGTTTTTCAGTTCTTCAATTTTTACTGCAAAACATTCAATATCAATTGGCAAACAGTTGACAGCACACTGGAGACAACTGTGTATAATGTGTGCTCCACAATCAATGCTGATAATTGGCCTCTTCACACATTGAATGGGGCTTAGTGACCACCTCTTGAATTTCCTACAACTGAAGACAAGGACGTGGCATTTGTTTGTGGCTAGCTCAAAAAGCTGGACCCTGAGTGGATAAAGTAACTGGAACTTCCTCTTTCACCACACTAGTAGTTTTATTGTACACATTGATTGGCATTAAGCCTTATGATAAATAAACAACCCACATTCAGTTTTTTACAGAAAATTAAAAATGGTACAAAACTGACATTTATATTAAAGTGACAGGACGGTCAGGAAACATAAAAAAATGGTACAGTCTCATTTAAAACAGTACATATGGTCAGCCTATCAAAAGCTCTCCAGGAAGCGTCTGACCGCTGCCATCCCTAGCCCCTATCCTCAGCATGGAATAGAATTTTGTGTCCAATGTATCCAAGGTAAACTTGTTTGCAAGCTCTGGAACGAAGAGTAGTAAGACTCGGGCTTCAAGACTAACATCAACCAAAAAACAACCAAAAATGTTGGTTTGGGGCCTGTGAGATTAAAAGATATAAGTGCTAAAGGCCTCCATGGAAGTAGATTGAAAAGCTTATAAATAGGTAAACTAACTGACCAAGAGCCCTAAATTCAACATATAAGAGAAAGAGCATTAGTCAGATCTAGAAATACATGCCAAGGGAGGAACCAGACTCAAAAGGACAGTAACAAGACAGGTCAGAAAACAATAAGGAATGAATTCTGATCATCTGTTTATAAATTTGGAAGAAACCAAAGATGTTCAAAAACATTCACAGAAGGTAAGGCAACAAATATGGTAGCAGCTAGAAAAATTAATCTCTACTTATTCTGCCTTTGGATTTCTTCAAGGGCTGGTGGGTTAAAATTAACTGCATTTATTAACTCATATTTACTGTAGAACACCATTTCACCTCTAAATAAAGGGTAAAAAAGGCTTAAAACTTTTTTTCTTAACCAACCCCTTGCCCCTGCCCAGCCACCTGGAGAAAAGCTCAAAAAGAAACAAAATGAAGCCTCTTCCCACCCCATTCATTGTTTCTACAAAATTCACCTGTGGAAACTGTTAGACTTAGATGCTAATTTATATAACTCATGATCCACCTCACCCTGGTTAAATGTTCCTGAGGAGTCGGGGCTGGGCTAAATTCACAATATGAAATGACATCCCCTTCTCGTCTTACATCTAGAATAAGTTGTGCCACATAATTTTCCTGAAACCGTGTCCTTTTTCCCAAAGCACCTGAAAAACATATAAAAAAGCTTATCTACTGATTAGTCAATCCGATCTACTGTACAATCATAATGAGCACATTTTCAGAGGGCTTTAGAGTTTATAAGGTGTTTTCTCCATTTTATATAAGAGAAACCTGAGGCCAAGTGATGACTTTTAAATGACTTATGAAGTTATAAAGGTATGGGGCCAGAATTCAAGCCCAGGATTTCTGCCATTAGATTTCATATACTTACTTTTGCACCAAATGACCTACTTCCTCAAAAGAGTAATTCATTAAGTGTCATAAGTAAAAGATATATTAACATCTCCATGCAACAGATGGAAAAATGGAGATTCTGAGGCATCGCCACTCGCTAAAGATCACAGGGCTTCTCAGTACCAAAGCCAGAGATTAAAGCCAGGGTCATCTCCAAGTTCTAAATCCCAGAGTTTCTATCATACAATCTGGCTTCATGCAACACCAACATATTTTTTTTTTTCTTTTTTTCATTTTAAATCTGAAAGAACTTGCTGCAGAACAGCTTTAAGAGAAGCCAAAGTTCTAACATCATTTTCTGGTAAGAGTCAGATTACAAAGACCCTTGATTACAAAGACCAGTCTAAGAAGTCTGGATTTTATCCAGTGAGTCTGGCTGTATGTTATATTATACATCAACCTTTTAAACATGTTACACTAAAAATAGCTACTGAGATGGTCTAACACAGCTTATATTTTTATAGTAAGGCTACAGTGAATGGGAAAAGAATCTGATTCTCATTTTATCATTGTGAGCATGACATTTGTATTTTTAAGTTCTTCACTTTTAACTTGGACAAAATTATGAAGAACTAGGTAGTAAACACCAACAGTTAAATCTGGCCATACAAATTACTGTGATATTAGGGTTTTTTTTAGTGCAAAAAACATCTCCATGGAGGACCACAACATTAAAAAACATTGTCTTTGAAACTAACCTCACAAATTGTATTATATATAACTATGAAATACAGACAAGACTTCAACTTACACGTGGCCATTGTTCCAAAAGTTGTAAGATGGATAATTAATCATTTTCCCTATACAAACAGTAGAATAAAAGATGGCTAAGATCCCAGAGCAGGTCACAAGTCATATTTAACTAATATATATATATGAAGGATTTTATTATAGAGCACAATATAAGACATGGAGTTAGGGGGCTAAAAATGGACCTTAGAGATAATTTAGACCAAGCCTAGAGAGGACATGTAATCTAGGGAGGTTCAATCATTTCAACCCCACAGACTGGTAGTCACAATCTGGTATGCGGAACCCAGGTTCCACAAGTATAAATGGGGTGAGCAATTGATGACATCTGAGTTTCATTAATATCAAGATTAAACGCCCATTACACTGCAAGACACAAGGGACAGAGCAATACATAAAAGCAAATCAATGCATCTTCTGTGGTATTCAGAAGAAATACAGGTTTTAGGAGAAATTCTGTGATTTGTTCACTCAACAAATGGTATTGTAAGGCACTGAGGGAACATTTAAATAAAGAAGTCAAAGTTTTCTGTTCTTAAGGAATACAAAAAGGCAGGGTGGAAACCATGGGTGGGTACTGATAAGAAAGGGCAACGGAGAAAGGTCAAATTAAACTTGGGATCCAGAGCGGTCTTCAGAGGCCCACATCTACACCTGAGTGGTCACAAGTTCATTTGTGTACTGCCTTGCTGCTATACATTACTAACGTGTGTCTAACTAGACTAGAAAATAAATGGGTATTTCCAGGGATAAAGAAAATACATTCATTTCAAATTTGTTGTAAAACTGAATTTTTAAAGTAAAATCTTTAAAATCTATTTTTGTAAAGAACAGGACATAGAAAACCAAATATAACCAAACAATACAGCCAAACTGCCAATGTATATATATTCATTTTATCATAAAACAGATCAATTATCCACAAAATATACAAGGCCTTACCTGTCAAATCAATCCATAATTTGCTGATATCTTTAGCAATGCTGAAATGATCTTTTGCTTTTTTATATTCATAATAATATAAAAATGTATATGCACATTCCAGATGGAATTGAATAGCCAAATATCGACCTGATTCATCTACAAACAGATTCTCTAGCTTCATCACTGCAAGACAAAAGATAAAACACTAAAAACTATGATGAGAATAAATTATATTAATGAGTAAAATGTTCATAGCATAGCATCGAAAGTATGAAGGGTGGTCAAGAAATTCATGGAACGAAGCTTATTGGAGAGGTGGGAGTACTAATGCACACATTGTGATTGTGTGACTTATTATTAGTAAATGTGTCAAATCTCAGCCTATTTGTGTCCATGTTCTTTCAGGTATCACCAAGGAAGCACGTCAAATGTGAAGAAAACCCCAAGTATGGCTAAAACCGAATTTCATGCCATCACTAAGTTCCTCACAAAACAAGAAAAAACACCTCAAACCAATCTGGAAGAGATGTTACTGGTTTACAGGGACTGTTGCCCTGGGAAATTCATGGTTTACAAGTGGCATAGCCTTTTCAGGGCAGGCAGAGTCAATTGAAGACAACCTTCATCCGGGATGCCCTGTTGAGGCCACTTCCTGGGACATTATCAAAAAAGTTGAAAACTTGTAGTGGAAGAAGCCAGCTTGATTAAAAAGCAGCTTGCAGAAATGGTTGGAGTGTCACCTACAACCATTTTGAATATTCTCCATCAGCATCTAAGGATGTCAAAAGTCAGTGCAAGATGGGTACCAAGAATGCTCAGGGCACATCAACAACAACAGGGCATCAAGTGTTCATAGCAGTTTTTGGACCTCTGCAGGGACAATAAAGATGAAGTTTTAAACCAGATTGTCACTGGTGATGAAACGGGTTCATCATTATGAGCTTGAGTCAAAGCAGAAGTCCATGCAGTGTTATGAAAAGGGCACACCACCCCCTAAGAAGTTCAAGGTATCACACTCACCTGGAAAAATCATGGCTACTGTTTTTTGGAATACAGAGGGTAATTATACTTCAAAAAAGGTATTTCTTAAAAAGTACACTATACCCACCACCATTCCACCCTATGCCAACTCTTTAGTTTCATCTCATTAAAGTAATTGTAATCTAAAGTAATCTAAAGTAATCTAAAGTAAAGTAATCTAAAGTAATCCTTATAGATTCAATTTTTTAATATATTTAAGGATTTAGAATAGTGCGTGGTATGGAGTAAGCACTATAGGTATTTTTAACTGCATTATTAGTATTAGATACTAGAATTCTTCCCTCCTGACCAGTTGGGAGAAATGTCATAGAAAGAAGAGTGATCAGGATTTGGAGTAAGTAACTCCAGATCATAGTTCTGGCTGTCGGGCAATCTGAGTCTCAACTCTTTGTAAATGAGTTAGTAAACTGAACAAGATAATCTCTAAAGGCCCGTTCCAAATTAAAGATTTCAGAAGTGGACTAAGATAAAGAGTTGTAGAAATGGAAAAGGATGGTTTGGGGAACCTTAGGAAAGAACTGGTAAGATTTAAGAGCTGGCTAGAAATGCAGAATGATGGAAAACAATGAATCAACTATGAACACAAAGTTTTGAGCTTTAAATGACTCAAGGTTTAAATAAAAGGAGGCGCATGTTGACCCAATAAGAAGTTACATTTATTATTTTGACAAATTAGTAGGTATTCCGTGGAAATGAATATTCATGACCTTCTGGATCAATATGTCAACATTTAAAACATGCAAAAACTAAAATTTCTTCTCGTGAGATTATGTTAATGTTATGTTTAAATGAAATCCCTATGAATAATTATAATTAGATAATCATTTTTAGCATATTTAATAACATTCATTCCAAAGTAGCAAAGTATTTAAAAAAATCAGTGCAGGGGAAGCCGGGGTGGCTCAATGGGTTAAGCGCTCACTTTGCAGCGCCGAGGACCGGGGATCGAATCCTGGCCCCAGCCTGTGCGGAACCATATGCTGAACTGGGAGCTCCCCCAATTCAGTCTTCTCTGTCTCTGTATCTCTCTCTCTCTCTCCCTCTCTCTGTCAAAAATAAATAAATAAATAAAATATTAAAAAAAAAAAATCAGTGCAGACATCAGTTAAATTGAGACTTATCTTTGTGAACAACTCTTTCAATGTGGGAACGATCTAACTCTATACAGTCACAGCGATGCCTGTAGCTATCACAATGAAACTCAGACAAAGCTCATGAAGAAATCACAGTATAAGAGAAAACAGGTTAAAATGCTTTGTCTCATGCACTCTATGGAACACATATTCAGTATCAGATCCCACAATAAATGGCAGCGTGCCCTTAAGGAGTCTTTAGAGAATCAGTTTCATCAGTGTGACATCCAAAAGGAACATGCTGAGGAACAACATACTTTTCAAGATGCTGACTTATGATGTGCTCAGTCCAGCAAAGTTATGCTGACATTCTGATGGGCTCTATGCCACTACATTGTACTGATGTAACATTCCTGGACAAAAATATAAAGATCGCAGTTGTCATAAAATCCTTGCTGTTTCATGGAATGAAAAAAAAAAATCCTGCCAACTTTTTGATGATCCTTCAAGGGTAACATTTCAAATACAATATTCTCTTCTGGACAATAAATGGTGTTTCAGTTACAACTGACTGCTTGGTCAACATTTGGGTCAAATCCCAGAACAAAACAGTTTTTAAAAAAATAGAATTGTTTATGAAATGTTGCAGTTTAAGACTATCTGCAGACCTATTACACACAGCCAAAATGCACCAATTTATGACTAGATAAAGTGAAAAATGTCATTGATTACCCTAGAACAGCAACATTAAAAAATTCTTAGTTGCAAGGCAAAGCAAACGCTCTGCTGAAATATACTGCAGAAAGAAACTGAGACCACTTGGGGAATGAATCACTCAGAGTCATATTTTCCAGATATCTTAGTTAACTCCTCCTCTTTGGAAACTTAATTTTACCTCTCTGAACAGATTTCTCTTTAAAACATACTATTATGGTTCCTACATTTTTTAAAAAGATTTATTTTATTGTTTGAGAGAAGGTAGTGAGAGAGAGAAGAGGGGAGAGCCCAGAACAGTGTCCATAGTTGTACATCACTAGCTGTGACATAATTTCATTCCACACAGGTAGACACGAGGCCGTGCAGGGTGGAAGTGAACTGAGGGCCTCCTGCATGGGAGGTGAGAACTTTCGCCACTATCTCAGTGGTTACAAGTTGTGCCACATACGGGTTTGCATGGGCCGGGGCCAGGATTCAATCCCCAGCTCTCGCTGTTGCGAGGCAAGTGCTCAGTCTCATGAGCTATCCTGGCATCCCCAGTTCCTACTTTTTAAAAGAGCACATAAGAATGGTATTTTTTCTTTTCTTACTAAAAGGTCATCTTTATGAATATTAGTCATGAAGATGTAGTAAAGATGTAGCCATTAATGCAGATTTACATAATATAGTATAAAGGAAAAAACATGACTTTTCTTATAGCACTTGCATCAAAATATATTTCCGTGAAAAAAAAACAAAAAACCTCCCAGTGACAGCTTGTTTTTTGTTCATTTACCAATTTTCTATGAGAGTATAATAAAGTATAGGAAACTATATAATATGATATTCAGTATAATGTAATTATTTTTTTCAAAATTAAATAGTGAACTAAATCCTGATGCCATCCTCCTCCAAATGCTTTCACTATCCTCTGGAAAAATCAACTTTCCCCCCCCATTACTATTAATGATGGTTGTCAGCTCATCCCCAGCTTTCAAAGCTTTACTCAGTTTCATTAATTACAAGCTTATACCCACTCTTCTTTCTTGCACTAAGTTTTTTTTTGAAGATTTCATTTTATTGTTTGAGCGAAAGTGAAGGCAAGAGCGAGAGCAAGAGAGAAAGAGAGGACGTAGGAGAGCCCAGAGCAGTCTCCATAGTTGTACATCATTAGTTGTGATATGGTTTCATTCTGCACAGGTGTGGACGTGGGCCTGAGTGGGGTGGGAACCAGGGGCCTCCTGCATGGAAGGCAAGAACCTTCGCCACTGAGCCATCTCAGTGGTTACACAAGCTGGGGCCAGGAATCAAACTCCAGACCTCACAATTGCAAGGCAAGCACTCAATCTGCTGAGCTATCCCGGCATCCTCCTTGCACTAAGTTTGTTTATAGAGCATATATCACTTAGTTTCAAAAATATGCAAAGACATGAATGGGGTAAGACTTAGTGTACACATTTTTTCATTTTACTACAAAAAGGAAGAGGATAAGCTATGTCTGCTAAATGGGCATCAGGCCCTAATTTCCTCCAAGTTCCACTTCATATTTCATTTTGAAGAGGACTCTACCTCATTAATGCTATTATGAGATTCAAAGTCTCATATGGTATCTGTGTAGGATCAATTTTCTCATAACTTCTTTAACATTTCACTTTCTGAAAAACTCTTGTACAGGAATCAGCTCAGATAAAAAAATGCAATCAAAATGGAGGACAAATAAAAAAAAAGAGAAACAACTTCAAAGAAAGTCACTATTATCTATCAAAGAATAAGCTAGAAAGGAATGTTCAGCCAAAAAATTAAAATGGAGCTACATGCCACATCAAACAAAAATCTGCTACATACCTCGATCGATACACTCTTCAGCAAGAGCAAAAAGCTGAGGTGAGCGTTCCTCAAGCAATTGCTGATGAATATTCACACATCTCAAAGTCCACCACGGCAAGCTCTATAAAAGAAAGCACCATATAAGTTGAAATAAAAGAACACATTGGGGGTGGAAAAGTACATTAATTGAAAGTAATTTTTAGAAATTTTTTATTGCATGTGAAACTGAACTTACTCAACAAGCTTACCAATCCACTGCTATGTCTTCAGTAATAACACCCAAATCCACCTCTACGTCTTCCACAAGAATAAGCCCTCTCCTCTATGACCTCAAAGCCTGTCTTGCTAGCTTATTGGGCTCCCTGATGCCATTTTGAGCTCACCATCTCCTCCTTAACAATGTCTCCTGCAATCCTCTTGCTCTGCTGCGGCATGTCAGCACCATAACCCAAGTGCCAACAGTTCTAGAAGCCTTCCCAGGAAGCTCCTGGGGAGAAGAGCGGGCAACATTTTCCCTGTCTGCTCTGCCACCACATTATTTGTGCCTCCCTTTGCAAACACTTCCCACTGCATTCACGTCTGTCACCCCTAGCTTTCAGTGTTGCCTGTCACTTATCCAACAAGATGGTTTCACATCTTATTCATCACTGCAACCTCCTGCAATCAATGTATTTTGCACAAACTACAAAGTCATAAAACGCCTTAGATACAGATGTTCCCCAAAACTGGGAAGATCACTTTCAAGGGTTTGTGAAACCTCTTTCGTGAAGTCTTCTCCCACCAGTGTGGCACACGTTGGTCTATCACTTCTGAACTACAATGTTTCTAGAAGTTAGCACCACATTGAACAGTTCTTATTTTTCAAGTCTATAATTCTGTCTGGTCCATACATTTTTTTGAGAGTAGAGCCTGCATTTTATACACTGCCTTCACCAATGGACAGGCTGAGAACAGTCTCCTTTTCTCCCCATCTTTGATGCTTGTTCTTACTTGATCAATACATCCTTATTAGAAAGAAAAAGAAAGAAAGGAAAGGGAGGGAAGAGAGGGAGGGAGGGAAAGAGGAAGGGAAGGAAGGAGGAAGGGAGGAAGGGAGGAAGGGAGGGAGGGCGGGAGGGAAGGAGGGAGGAAGGAAGGAAGGAAGGAAGGAAGGAAGGAAGGAAGGAAGAAAAACAACGAACAACAAGCCAACAAAGAAGCAAACAGTGAAGAGTTGGATGTCTCTCTCCTGCTGCATCAGTGACATCCTCCTTCCCCAGATAAACCCATGACAAAGTTCATGTTCTTCTAAATTTTCCTCTACGCATGTGCATGAGTATACAAGTTATAATATTTATTAAATAGTTGGGGATGGAGGGGGTGTCAGGATAGCTCAAGTGATTGAGTGCTTGTTTCACAATTGTGAGGTCTGGGGCTCAATTCCTGACCCCAGCCCATGCAAACCCACAAGCTGAACTGCAGTGCAACTGGTAACCACCAGGATGACTCATCAGCAACCCTCCCCATGTGGGAGGCACCTGGTTGGGGTCCCATCCCACGCAGTCCCATATCCACCTGTGTGTAATGAAAACATATCACAACCAATGATGTACAACCATAGAGACTGCTCTGGGCACTCCCACCTCTCTCTCTCACACATACCTTCTCTCAAATCAATAAAATAAATCTTTAAAATATATATATATATTTTTTTTTTTGGTAGACTCATTAAAGTATCAAGTATGGTCATGCACTGAATCATCTAAATTAAGTAAAACTATGTTACTTTGAATTATATTGTGTAAGGGTGTGAGAAATTAATTTTCCTTTTTTTTTTAACCAATACCTACTAATAGGAGATCATGCTTAATTACCAAAAGCATTATTTTACTTAACTTCTGCATTTTAATAAGGGGTAAAATTGCCTGGTTTCTTTCTTAATACTACATACAACTGCCTCAACAATGATGCAATCACAAATGATTTTTGTCTCTATGACAAAATCCTTTTCAATTATTAATGCTGTTTCTTCAGCCTATGTAAGTAAAGGTAGAATTATTTACTAGAAAGAAGTTTCACATCATTTATAATTTCATCCCCTGAGGTGTTGCCTCATTCTTTTCCTATCAGTAAAGCTAATGCAGTCAGTCTACATATCAATTATCTGTCCCTTATCTGCTGTCAGCAATAAGTGAGTCAGGTTTGGCAGCATATTCTTTTCTTTTCTAGACATGGGAATTGAGACAGATCCAAAGAGATTGCCCTTTTATGAAAACATAAGACATAAGATGCTGAACTCCTAAATATCAGATCCATAAGCTAACGATTAACCCAAAGTCCTTATATAGGAGTGTGAAACAAATGAAGCACAGCCTATTTTCTAGAATAACAGCATTTTTTTCTATTTGCCAAGAATACTTAGACAATCTGAGGCGTTAATAAAAAGGAAACTTGTAGTCTTGCTTTAGTTTCTAGATCCTGGCTCCTGATCATAGGACTTACCGCATATTCTGATTGAGAAGTCACACTAGTCAATAACCTCCTAGAAGGCAAGGAGCATTAGTATACTCAGAAGGCACCCAATAAATGCCTGCCAACTTACTCCATTTTAAAAATAAGGAAAATGATATTCAGAGCAATGAACTAGCATAAGGTCACACAGTTGTTAAGTGGTTGAGCCAGAAAACCTCTGGTCTGATTTCAAAGCCAAGACTCTTTTCACTCAGCATTTACATATTACTAATACTACATACTTCACAGATTAGAGAGTGGGGTATAATCATCTTTTATAGTCCCACAAAAATAATGTTATAATAAATAATTTGATAACATTTCTTAGGAGCAACTTACTCAAAATTAATTTAAAAAATTAAAACTAGCTTGGATATGTAATGCTTCTTTATCAGTTTATCTTCACTTATCAAAGAAGTCATTTTAACATCATTTTAGAGAATGATATATTGAAGACCCAAAGGGAAAAAAAACTTTAATGCTTCAACTGAAAGGCAAGATTTCAGCACAGAATGGTTTTTGCATGGTAATAATGTATAATAAGCAAATAGGGCTTTAAGCTGAAGTCAGAAGTTGTTTATATCTACCGAGAAATTCAGGTAACTTGTCTCGCCAACCAAGTATGACTTCCAAACCAGCAGTTCACAGATTAACTTATCCTCCTAAATTGTTGATACTACATGTGTATCTTTATTCAAATGATGTTTACCATACTTGTTGATGAAAACTTTCCAGCAAAAATACTTAAAATTGTATTACTCACTCATTAGTCTCACTGAAAAGAAAACAATGCCATCTAGCAGTCTCATGCCTTGGTGATACGGTCTTTAGAGCTAAGTACTAGCCTATAGGACCATTTAACTCAGATCAACTTGGGGAAATTTGTTTTTAATTCAAACTAATGTCACTAAAAAAATCAAAGATAAGACCTTACTATTATCTGATAGGACATGTTGAAATTCATCTATTAAAAACCCTTCTAATACAACTGAGTACAGATAAATCCTCAGTCTCTCTTGAGAGTTGCTGATAGAGACATTACACTCTTATCTCTCCTCTGTCTAAACTTAACTGCTTTCATGAAAGTAAGCCTTCACACAGTACAATCCAAGTCTATATTTCACCCATAAAAATATTGTGGTTCTTAAAAAGTTTTCAGCCAACACATAGAAACTGGGAGATTCACATAAAATTTAGATTTATTTTGGCAACATAAGGTCTGCATCCCCAAGATCCAGCAATCACAACAGGAATAAGAAAGCTACAACACCCTGTTGGCCAAATCCACTTGTTTTGTAAAGCTCAAGAAGTATACCAATTTTTACATTTGTAAGTCATTTTTTTTAGATACCTTCTGTGATATGTGAAAATACATGAAATTGAAATTTCAGTGTCTAAAAATAAAGCTTTATTGGTATAGTGCAGTTACGGCCATTTGTTCAATTACTGTCAACAGATGCTTTCACACAATGCAAGGTTGAACAGTTACAGATTTGTATAGTTTAAACAACTACACAAAGCAGTCAATACCTTCAGCAAGCCTCCAGACACTTTCTTTGTATCTCTTTGTGGTTTTTGTCACCTCCTGCTGCCTATTAGCTTTCTATGAATATGAATGCTTCTCACTAATTTATATGTGACCTAAAAAACCATGTAACAGATGACATATAAATGGCCAGCATATATATGAGGGGATGCCAGGATAACTCAACAGGTTGAGCACTTGCCTTGCAACCACAAGGTCTGGGGATCGAATCTTGGCCTCAGTCCATGCAACCCATATGCTGAACTGTGGCACAACTGGTAACCACCAAGTCCCACAGTGAAGGTTCCTACCTTCCCATGCAGGAGGTCCCCAGTTCAGTTCCCAACCCACACCACCCCATAGCCACCTCTATGAAATGAAACTATGTCACAACTAATGATGTACAACTATGGGGACTGCTCTGGGCCCTCACCACCTCTCCCTGTCTCTCTCTCTCACACCTTTCAAACAATAAAAAATAAATCTTTAAAAAAATAAAATTAACAAATATAAGAAAAAATGCTCAACTTCACTATCTAATTAGGAAATGCAAACTAAAACCACAATGAGATATCACCTCATACCTGCTAGAATGGCTATTATTAACAAGACAAGGAACAACAAGGCTGAAGAGGCTATAAAGAAAAAGGAGCCCTCCTACACTCCTGGTGGGAATGCAAATTGGTACAACCATTATGGAGGACAGTGTGGAGGTTCCTAAAATAATTGGGAATGGAGCTACCCTATGACCCAGCAATCCCCTTGATAGTTATCTACCCCCAAAATTTGAAAACCTTAGTCCACAAAGACTTATGTACCCCAATGTTCATTGAAGTGCTGAACACAGTGGCCAAGTCATTGAAATGACCAAAATGCCCTTTGATTGATGACTGGATAAAGAAGCTGTGGTATATACATACAGTGGAATATTACTCAGCAATAAGATGAAATACTGTCATTTGCAACAACATGGATGGACCTTGAGATCATCACCCTAAGCGAAATTAGTCGGACAAAAGAAAACAAGAATTGTATGACTTCATTCACGTGGAATATAAAACTGAAAGCAACAAAGAAACAAAACCTCATAGACACAGTCAATAGTTTAGTGGTTACCTGAGGGTAAGGAGGAAAGGGGGAGGGAGCCAAATAGATGGTGATGAAGAAAACTCTGGGTTGTGAACACTTAATGCAACACATAGATGAAGTACTATAGAATTGTACACTTGGAACCTATGTAATTTTTACTAACCAATGTCACCCCAATAAATTTAACAATTAAAAAAATTAATTAAATAAATAAAACTGAGTTAAAAAAAAAAGAAATCATGTAACAAATACTCAAAAAATGTTCTACTCAATCCACCCAATAATGAAACAAGGTTGGATATGAGCCAAGAAACAGTAACAAAGAGCGACTGCAATAGTGCTAAAATTCTGCCTACTGCTCATGATCCTTACAGGACATTCATAAAAGATTATAAAGAATGTTTTTAAAGCTATATTTGGGGAGGAGGGGGGAGGGAGAGAGGGAGGGAAGGTGGGAGAGGGCACCAGCATTATGGACACACTCTTAGGTTTGAGGTTACGGTTAGGGTTAGGGTTAGCATTAGGATTAGTGTTAGGAATAGGGCTAGTGTTAAGGTTAGGTTTAGAGTTAGAGTTAGGGTTCAAATGAGTGTTAGCGTTAGGATGACTCTTAGAGTTAATTTTAGGGTGAG
>PVKE010029104.1:0-20474 GCA_004027555.1 Craseonycteris thonglongyai | reverse complement strand
GCTCACTTTGCAGCCCCAGGGACTGAGGATTGAATCCGGACCCCAGCCCGTGCAGACCCGTATGCTGAACTGGGGAGTGCCCCCAATTCGGTTCTCACCGGGGTGAGACCCTGGTCCAGTTCCTGCCCTGTGCAGCCCGCGCCCACCTGTGGAATGAAACTATGTGGGAAAACCAATGATGTGCAACTATGGAGACTGTGCTAGGCCCTCCCCCTTCTCTCTGTCTCTGTCTCTGTATCTTTCTCTATCAAAAACAATAAAAATAAATCTTTAAATTTAAATGATAGAATGGGGTTGAAGGCTCTCATTACAAACTGAATAATATGGCATGCTCTCTGTGTACTGTGGGAACATTCTTTGACACTGAGTGACATTCTATTGAGTTACTTTGCCAGCCTTAAAAATTATAATTTGTAACTTTAATTAGAAATCTACCCTACATATGAGAGATGGAATTGTAGTGATTTACAGAAATCCCAAAATACTTTACAGTGATGGCTTGGAATTCTAACTTAATCCGTCTCAGAACCCTGTTCAAGTTCCAAAATGTTCAAGTTCCAGGACAAGTTTTCCCCTTTTAAATAATAGAAACAGGATTAATCTGTTCCTGGGTGCCACAAACTCGAATTTTCAAAATGATTTTAACAGTAAATACACTGGATTTAAAGTAAAATATTAACTATATTAATTTTAAGATAAAATATTAACAAGTAATAATAATATTTAAATAAAAAATTTTTTTAATAATGATGATGACACACGTGGATGCTTTTAGAGATGGAAGAAGAGTCATCTTCCACGATAACTTCAGGTGTGCATTCTTTGTCTTTTAATGGCCTTTGCTATGGTACCACTTGTAGAGGGCTTGGGGTCACTGGTTGTGTTTGCTTTTGAGAACCAACGTTCCAAAGTGGTCTGATGCCGGCAACCTTTTTGCACTTTTCTGAAATGTTCAGTGATGTTATCATCAAACAACTTAACACACCTGTCAACTAGGGCTTTATTGGGGTTCCACTTCTCAGCAGCTGCCTGGGTTTTTGAACACTTGCTAAGAAGGTCCTTGACTTCACCAGAGGGAGTGGTTCCAGGGTCTTTCTCTTCTGAGATTTTTTTCTGCTGTTGCTGGTTGAGGTGCTGAAGGTCTTCTGTTGTCAGCTCAGTCTGTGATTGTCCACTAACTCGTTTATATCCCCTTCACTAATTTCCAAACCCATAGACTGGCCCAGAGATACGATGTCAGGAACAACAGATGT
Source organism: Craseonycteris thonglongyai (assembly GCA_004027555.1). Taxonomy (NCBI): domain Eukaryota; kingdom Metazoa; phylum Chordata; class Mammalia; order Chiroptera; family Craseonycteridae; genus Craseonycteris; species Craseonycteris thonglongyai. The sequence continues at coordinate 19,221 of PVKE010029104.1, read as the reverse complement.
TTCTTCAAAACTTTCTACACCCCTTGAAGCAACACATTCAGGCCAGAGATTCTTCCAAGCAACGACTTGGTCGTACATTATGAAGGGGTAGGGGTTGCTGCCTATACAATCTGTGTTAGACCAATTCCCCCGCACCGCTCTCGAAGTATACCTCGCACAAACAATGAGTGGGCAATTGGATAAAGCAATGGGCCATACAGTCGATGCATCCCATACAAACAACGTGTTGGTATTCAGATTCCAAGGCAAAATTTGCTTAATGTTTTTTCATTCAGATTCCAAGTTCGAGTTTTGGGATGTTCGGATTCCAAGGTATCACAATATTCAAAAAATTTGTATCATTCACTTTTCTATTAAAAACAAAATAAACAAACAATAAACACCCATGGTCGCTGCCCCTAGTAATCTGCCAGTTTAATAGAGGAACACACAACAATTTAATAAGCACGTAACCAGGTACTTTGGGAACAGAGTAAGAACTACTTATATTCCTGTAGGAGAGGTAGAGAAGACTTCACAGAGGGAAAGTCTTATAGTCAGTCTTGAAGAAACAGGCATTTGCTAGACAACAGAAGAATAAAAGGGTGATCCAGGTGGAGGGGATTGATTTCAATATCATGAACCTCACAGTAGATGCTTTTCCTGGAGGGTAAAGAGTGAGGAAGGAAATACCAAGAGAGGGTAGGTAGAGGCCAGATCTAGAACTGTTCTTCTGTGACATACTCAGCACTTTAGATTTAATTCAAGGTGTAATTAGGAATCCTTAAAGAATTTTTGAATGAGAGTGACATTGATTTATATTTTGGGATAGTTACTTGGTATTACTTGAAATACTGGCAGAATCATAGAGAATGGATTGGAAGGTAGAAGAACCAATTAGAAAGGTGATGCAATAGTTTATCCAGGGCAGAAACAGCAGGGATAAAGTGCAACAATGAAGGAAAATAGCAGATACTGCCATCAGGACTTGGCAGTTTGGAGAGACATGTTATATTCATCTGGGCCATGAGGATGCCTCTCAGTGACTTTAAATTACAAGGTTTTCTGGTTAAGCTGGTTAGGCAGTGATCATTAGCAGAGAGTATCACTTAGAGTTAACTTATTTTTCCTGGGTACCTGTGAATATGTAGTTCTTGATATTTATAATATTAAAAACATTCTATGGAATATAAAAACTAATATAAAAATCTAATCTCTTTTGGGATTTTATTTATGAAAGAGATTTGCGGTCATTTTTTTATGAACATTGCATCAAGAGTTCCCATCTTCTATGCAAAGCTTATTGCTGTGTGGTTGTTTTCCAGATTCTTCGGGCACAAAGCCGAAGTGCAGGTGTAAGAAGGAGCTCTGAAAACAGCTGTTCTCTGGATGATTTGGAACTAGGCCCAGGTAAGGAGAGTTCCATGTGTATGAAGTTCTCTAGGATACTTGTTAAAAACAGTACCTTTTGGGAAAGCCGGAATGGCTCAGCGGGTTGAGTGCTCGCTTTGAAGCCCCGAGGACCGAGGATCGAGTCCCGGCCCCGGCCCGTGTGGACCCATATGCTGAACTGGGGAGCTCCCCCGGTTCGGTTCTCTCTCTGTATCTCTCTCTCTCTCTCTCTCTCTCTCTCTGTCAAAAATAAATAAATAAATAATTTTTAAAAACAGTATCTTTTGGCCTCAAAGGCAAAGCTTTTGAAGGAACAGTGGCATAAATTGAAAGGAAGTCTGTCTATTAAATACAAACCATCCCCAAACCTCATTGCTTTCTACAAAAGCTTCTCTGTATTTTTAATCCATTCTTGTCAGTGGTAATCTGTGGTAACCAAAGGGTACTTTTGTGAGATTATGAGGGATATACTACCAACAGTATTGGCTCCATGGTCATCCATGGATGGCAGTATCCCCTATAAAGATCCATTATCCTGGGGGGAAGCCAGGATGGCTCAGTGGGTTAAGTGCTCACTTTGCAGCCCCGGGGACTGAGGATCGAATCCTGGCCCCAGCCCATGCGGATCCATATGCTGAACTGGGGAGTGCCCCCAGTTCAGTTCTCACCGGGATGAGACCCCGGCCCAGTTTCTGCCCTGTGCAGCCCCGCACCCACCTGTGGAATGAAACTATGTGGAAAAAAACAATGATGTGCAACTATGGAGACTGTTCTGGGCCCTCCCCCTTCTCTGTCTCTGTCTCTCTGTCTCTTTCTCTCTCTCTGTCTCTCTCTGTCAAAAACAATAAAAATAAATCTTAAAAAATAAAAGATTAATTATCCTGTATTGCCAGCAGTAATAGAACATCTTAAGAATGGAATTTTTATGTTTTGAAGGGCCGTATAAGGTACTCCACAAAAGAAAAAATTTTGTTAATAAATTAGGAAAATCATCAGCCTCCTATTAAAGAAATGCAAATAAAATAACATTGAGGTCTAGTTCTTTTCAAATATTAAATAAGCCCAGAATTTTAAATATACAATATTCAATTTTGGTGAAGTTTATCCTTTAACTGTTGGGAAAGTGAGTGAATATTAACCTTATAAATGACAGTTACGTATATTCCTAACTTTCTTCTTTATACTCTTAATAAAAGAAGTTGATCACATTAGGTTACAATAGCCCCAAATTTAGAATCTTGAAACCGAGACAGAGAGAAGGGGGAGGGCCCAGAACAGTCTCCATAGTTGTACATCATTGGTTTTTCCACATAATTTCATTTCACAGGTGGGCGTGGGGCTGCACAGGGCAGGAACTGTCCCGGGGTCTCAACCCAGTGAGAACTGAACTGGGGGTACTTCAACTCCCCAGTTCAGCATATGGGTCCGCATGGGCTGAGGCCGGGATTCGATCCTCTGTCCCTGGGGCTGCAAAGTGAGTGCTTAACCCACTGAGCCATTCTGGCTTCCCTGAAATTATATTTTATCTTCTAATAAAGCATATTGTTTGCATGCTTGCAGGTCAGTTGTCACCTGCATTCAATTCAGAGAAGAACGAGAATAGGCGGAATCTGGAGATGCCACGCCTGTCCGAAACCTCCATTAAGGATCGAATGGCCAAGTACCAGGCGGCTGTGTCCAAACAAAGCAGTTTCACCAACTACACAGTATGTGTTCTGCGTCATTCATTCACTCATTTATCCAGCAAATGGTCACTGAGCATGGGAACTAGACATGTCTTCCAAACCCTGACTTGTGAGCCCTAGCTCCTTCCCAGTCCCCTGCCATTCTCTTTTCACAGAAATTTTACCCTAGCTTCATTCATAATCCTTCCCGTGTTCTACTCTTGACTTTGCTTTTCTAGGCCTCATGCCCACCCCACTCATTTTTTTGTGATGTTACCATTCAGTAATGTCATTGAGAGTTTTCTTATCTCTTGTAATTTAGTCATCTTCTTAAAGAAGTAGTGTTTTATTAGGTTTAACAGAAACATGGGTTTTGTTTTTGTTTTTGAGTGAAGAAGGGGAAAATAGTGGAAAGAAATATTGGACATATTCAACATTGATATGAGGTGGGGTTTTTTGCAATTTTTTTTATTGATAGATAATTTATATGACCTAAAATCACCATCTTTTTTTTTTTTTTTATTGTTTTTGACAGAGAGAGAGAGAGAGAGAGATGCAGAGACAGAGAGAACTGAACTGGGGGCACTCCAGTTCAGCACATGGGTCCACATGGGCCGGGGCCGGGATTCGATCCTCGGTCCCCGGTGCTGCAAAGTGAGCGCTTAACCCACTGAGCCATCCTGGCTTCCTTAAAATCACCATCTTAAAGTATACATTTCAGTGATTTTTAGGATATTCACAAGGTTGTACAACCAAAATCACTTGTCTAATTCCAGAACATTTTCATCATCTCAAAAAGAATCTCTGTGCCTTTGTAGTTACCTTCAATTCCCCCTTCCCCTCACTCCCTAGCAATCACTAATCTACTTTCTACCTTTATGGATGTGCCTATTCTAGACATTTCTTATAAATAAAATCATACAATATAGGGCCTACTTAATCTTTACTCCTTGTGATGTAATGATTTTCTAAAAAATACTATAGAGGATAACAGGAGAGAAATGACAAGATGGTGCACTCAGTAAGCACAAAAAATTTGGTTTTCTAAATAACATGGAGGGTTCCATTTTATACTTACCTAGGCTTAACTGGAAGGATAACACTATGGAATGGCTTAATTGAAGTTACCTTGTAAATGCCACTTTTTCTTCATATATATACATATAAATGCTCATGTCCACGTACATATATATGTATCTTTCAAACATTTGATCCTTCTAAGATTTCAAATTACAAACCACTAATCTCTTAATGTTCCTTTTTAAAAAAAAATAAAGTTGGAAGAGTAGTATTGAATTTTATTTGTTCCCAAGCAGATTGAACCTGGTGCCTATGAGAAATAATCTGAATTTCAGAAGTTGAGCCTTCTCCCTACATTAAGTATGCATTCTCCAGTAGTATTTATTGGTGGCCTAAGTCTCTGGGCAACAAATAATTTCATCTTGATTTTTCACTGTCATTTTAAGAAGAGATGATGTGTGTAAATTAATAGTGAGTGTGAAAAAGGAGCAAATTTAGACTTCTCATAGAAGGCAGGTCAGGAAAGACAGCAGATAGGTGATCTGTGGAGCTTCATTCCCTCTTGTGACAGGATTTTGCTGCTTCTCAGCGCCCTCCTGCTATAAACATTCCATCCAGGTGACTCCCTAAGTGGAAAAACCTGTTCCGTGACTTTTTTTTTAAAACTCCTAATAGAGTTTCTGCATTGCAGTTCTCAGGCTCTATAAATTTTAAGAGTTGAAAAGTTTTAGGAATTCTTGTAAAAGTACATTTTGTCTCATCCCAAAAGAATTTCTCAGGCCCCTTACTGAGGGTTGTTGTAATAAGGCACACATGACTCTGGAGGCTGGGCTTTGAGATGGGATCAGGGACAAATTGCTAGGCTGTTGTACGGCTGTGTTCTGCAATGCTGGCTACCGGCTCTTCTGTAAGGGTGCACCTCCACAGTGTGTGCCTTAATCTGGAATTCCACACCTGAGTAAATCAGCCAGTCACTCTCACACTCTCTTCATTGGCCCTGTCTTCTCCCCATGCCTAAAGAATCACAGAAAACAAAAAGGTACTAGATTACTATCAGACTAATAAGCAGGTAGTCAGTGTTCATATTCCTCTATCTCTGTACTGATTTTCGATCTAGCAGATAAAGTTAATTTTAATATTTTGCCTCAAGTGTTCTTTGCAAGGAAAAAAATATGCGATTATGTTTACTCCTTATAACAGTATTAATGCCTGCTATTTTATGCTGAGGCTCTGCTATGAGAAGTAGAATAAAGGTATGTCTTTAGTACAATGTATGAATTTTATGCAAAAAAATGTTTTTGAAAGTCTCATAAAAGATGGTTTTGTAGTATCATTAAATATAATTTGTTTTCACACGTATCCATCATCCCTGTCTCTCTTTCCAGGCCGGGCATGTATGTATATGGTCAGTATATTTTCTTAATTATTGGCACTTGGCATCCCCTGCTCCAGAATGATCTTTTCTGATAAAACTCACAAGCTTTGCATTCCCACAAGCTCTGCTGCTAGAAGAGTGAATCACAAGAACATTGTATGCTGGGGGTGGTCTCTGTGTGTCTGTTGATGTGTCTATTCTAATGAGCATCTGGTTTTAGACTACTGTACAAATATTTAACTCTGAGGTATGTGTCCACAAAGCTGCTTTTGTCATTTCACAAGTCAATGGGTTTTGCTTGTGAGAATTAGAGGGTTGATTTGACCTGAGACTTCTTAAAATATTTTTTTCCTCCACATTCCAAGTTTACTTAATAGATATGCTATGAAGAGTCTAGAATAGTGAGATTTTTCAAAAATTCACAGACTACTTTTATTTTCTAGAATGAATTGAGAGCCAATGGCAGTGAAATCAAAACTCATAAATTGGAGCAAAAGGAGAATGTGCCCCCAGGTCCTGAAGTCTGTGTCTCCCATCAGGATGGAGAAAAGGTAGGTTGAAAAGCCTGATGTCCAGTTGCCAAGGAAGCATGTGCTCTAAATTAGATGCTTAAAATTAGAAACCATCTAACCCTGGGCTATAGAGTGTCTGGGAATTTGGTAACAGCTGCCAGGACGGATTGTTGTTTTTGCAGGTCACATAATTTCGGTTGAGGAGCTTTGCAACTTATAGCTGACCAAATAATGAACCTTCCTTGGAAAATTCTTTTGCTTAGCAAATGTTCAGAGGGCATAGAGCTAAAGTGATTTTTTAAAATGTCTTTGATTTGAGACATTGTCTTCAAAGTATTTGTATATTATTAATCTAACTCATTTTATGCAAAAATAAAAATTTCATTCTTTCAAATTATTTTGAAAGTTAGGTACTATGCTAAATACAGGAAATGCTAAGCTTAAAAACTATTAGTAGGGGAAGCCGGGATGGCACAATGGGTTAAGCACTTGCTTTGCAGCCCCATGGACTGAGGATTGAATCCCAGCCCCGGCCTGTGTGGACCCATGTGCTGAACTGGGGTATGCTTCCCATGTGGGAGGCCCCCAGCCCCGTTACTGCCCTGCGCGGCCCCCGCCCACCTGTGTGGAATGAAACCATGTCAAAAACTGATGACATACAACTATGGAGACTATGGGTTCTCCCCCTTCTCTCTGTCTCTGTCTCTGTCAAAAACAATAAAACAAATCTTAAAAAATATATATTAATAAATACAATCATACCACTCCATGTGTTCTTTATCTACAAGGACACTAACCAAGTAGGAGGGCGATGAGTGACAGTTTGACTATCATAAAACAGTGCTATAAGAGAGGTATGCAGGGCCATGGAAGCTCAGACCAAAGACACCCTCACTTCCTCAAGAAGGTGATGTCTGTTCAAGTCTTGAAGAATGTGTGTAAATATGCCAAGTGAATAAAGAGAAACTAAAGAAGATACAACAGAGGCTTGAAAATTGGAGATCCAAACCAAGATGATTTGGTTAGAGCATGAGATACTTATAGGCAAGTGGAAGGAGAAGGCCAGTGTGGGTATTGAAAAGCTTTGTATGCTACCATTAAGAGTTTGGGGATGCCAGGATAGCTTAGCAGTTATGTGCTTGCCTTGAAATTGTGGGGCCCAGGGTTCAATTGCCAGGGCTGGCCTATGCAAACCCATGTGCTGAACTGCACATCACAGCGGGTAACCACCAGGATGGCTCAGCCTCGAAGGTTTTTGCCTCCCACGTGGGAGACCCCGGTTCAATTCCTGCTCTGCACAGCCCCACATATAGCTGTGTGGAACAAAACTATGTCACAACTAATGATGTGCAACTATGGAGATTGCTCTGGGCCCTCACTCCTCTCTCACCTTCTCTCAAAACAGTAAAATAAAAAAATTAAAAAAAAAAAGGAATTTGGATGTAGTCCTGCAGTAGTAGAAAGCCAGGGGAAGATTTTAAGCAAATTAGATCTGTGTTTTATGCATTCATCATTAGATGGATGGCTTAGTTGGAGTAAGTAACGATATGTATGTCAGGTGAATTTATCATTTCCTCTGCCAATCCATTACCCAATCTCTTGGTCTTTCAGTCAATATAATAATCAAGTGTTAAGTTAGATGAAAAGAAAGAGCTTTCAAATTTATTACAGTGATTAATCTTAGTCGAAAAATCATTGATTCTCTCATACATATTGACACCCTTGAGGTCATTATTCCAAAAGGTGAAGAGGTAATTAAAATAGATTATGAGCAATAGTTCTCAAATTTATTTCACTATAGCAGAGTTTTAAAAGTGCTATGTTGACAGAACACCAACAAGAACTCATGAGATACACTATACGCTTGGACCAAAGTAGACACAGAAAAATGGTCTCAAATTAAAGGCTATATAACATTTGAATCATAGACTAGAACAGGAAAAAATTAGGAAAAGGAAAGATAGATTATTTATTTATTTATTTATTTTATTGTGTGAGAGAAAAAAGGAGGGAGGGCCCAGAGCAGTCTATATAGTTGTACATCATTAGTTGTGACATGGTTTTATTCCATACAGGTGGATATGGGACTATGCAGGTTGGGAACTCTGAACCAGGGTCTCCCACATGGGAGGTGAGATCCTTCGCTGCTGTGCCATCTTGGCAGTTAACCAGTTGTGCTGCAGTTCAGCAAATGGGTTTGCATGGACTGGGGCCAGGAATTGAACCCCTGACCTCACAATTGTGAGGTAAGTGCTCAACTGCTGAGCTATTCCAGCATCTCCAACAATTAAAAAAATTAAATCACTTTACTGTACAAAAACATCACAAATACATGTTGAAATAATAAGGCAAAATATTTGTCTGTAATGTGTTCCATAATCATAAAATTATCAAATAAATTACATCCTTGCAACAGTGGGCTTAGGCACTAGTGCCATTGATCACGTCATTTAGCAAGTGAGTTCTCTCTTTTGACTGCCTGGTTTTCCCTTTCTTAAGTAGGAGATTATATCATAAGAATTACTGAGTAAATATGTTTGGAGGTTTTCTTATATACTGTAAAAAAGACATTTAAGAGAAAAATATTCCCAACATTGAAATACCCCCTTCTATACTAGGTGTAGTTTGAAAAATGATCATCTGGAAAACTGGTTGGATTTTTCCTTTACGTAATTTTATGTTTTATTTTTGATTATCTTCATATTGATTTGAAACTGGAACTCTGAGCTCAACTGGAAGATCAGAACATTTTAATTATAGCCTAAAAGGACATCAGTGCAACTGAATCACAAATTGAGGAGTAGGTAGGGAAGAAAGGTGTTAAAGATAATACATAGTCTTCAAGCACATACTGCAGGTTCATAAACACTTCGCTGCCTTAACATTGTAAAATTTTTCAGAGCCTCAGCTATCCACTTTGGCTGTTTACCTAGCTTTTGTTAACCAATACCTAAGAACTATTTGAACTTCAGCTTGTTACAAAAGGACATCAATGCCAGGGTAAACTTACCTGAAATAGTATATTTTGTCAAGGTATTATTCTTCCCTTTCTCCTCTTGTGAATGAATTTATTCTTTCCTTTAATGAAATGTTTGAGCAAAATCTCACATGCTGTCTCCTGGATGTTCCTGAAATGAAGTCATCTGGTTGGGCATGTGCAATGATGTCATGATTGGCATTAACTTTACCCTGCAGGTTCAAGGTGACCAAATTAGAGGTGAGATAAGAACATCCTGGGATGGTTGCACCTACTAATTAGCAAGAATTGAAGAGCTCTTTATGACCACCAGTGGTCATAGTAAACACTCAGTAAATGTTGGCTGTTATTATACTGGTTTGTTTTATATCAAGTCAGAATTCCTGTAATGAAAAGAGTAGTGGGGAAAAAATGACAATGATGAAATTCAAATGCAGTCAGCCAACAAGTTAATTTCATTATAAATGTATTCAGTACTTTAGACATCCTGGTACAAACTCTCAGTATCACCCATAAAATCCCTGACATCTGAATAAAAGAATATTACATGAAGAGTGCACATTGGTTCACCTATTGACCCTTTGTGATTTTGAATGTGGAAGAAGATTACCAGGAAGGCCTAAGGGCCAGTAGAAAGGAGCCATCTTGTTAAACACTGCCATTTTGATACTGGAGGTTGGTTTTAGATAAATTTGTTTTATAGCTATCAAAAAGTCTTCTGAGGGAAAGACTCTGAGGGATGGCTCAGTGGGTTAAGTGCTCATTTTGCAGCCCCAGGGACTGAGGATTGAATCCCGGCCTCGGCCCGTGTGGACCCACATACTGAACTGGGGTGTGCCTCCAGTTCGGTTCTCACCGGGGCGAGACCCCGGACCAGTTCCTGCCCTGTGCAGCCCCATGCCCACCTGTGGAATGAAACTGTGCAAAAACCAATGATGTACAACTATGGAGACTGTTCTGGGCCCTCCACCTTCTCTCTCTCTCTCTCTCTCGTCAAAAACAATAAAAATAAATCTTTAAAAAGTCTTCTGAACTAGCAAACTTGTTTTTTAGCAAAATGTATTTGGTTGGGAAATAAGGAATTAGGAAAAAAGAAGAATAAGAATATTTTCTATTTCTAAAGACTTTATCTTGCGTTGGAGTGAGATATGGTTATATGATTTATAGTTTATGGTGGGGAGCTTTGCTGTCCCTGATGGAGGTTTTTGTTCCCAACCCTCCTTTTTTTTGAGAGTAGAAAAGTATGGTTTAGAAGTCCTTTTATAAAGGGAGCTGATGCACACTTTTGGCAGCTGCGTGCAGTCTGTTTCTGGCATTGTTCTGTAATTGAGAGGCATGTTAATATCCTCATAAAAAACATTTTGCTGCCTCTTGTTTAAATGCTCAGCTGTTCTGGGGCCCGTTATTTTCCCCAGGCAGCCAGTGACTGACTGGAGTCAGCAGGTTTTTATGGCACTAACAGCAGTTTGCTCTTTTATTTTTAATGTGATTCTTAATCCCACCCCTAACCCCCCTTTTTTGGTAGGTTTCTACAGCGGAGAATAGCCTGGCAGTACATTCCACCCCTGCTGAAGATGACTCCCGTAAACATTCGTTCTTAGATCTTGAGGGTGAGGTTCTTTTTCTCTATCCCATATTTGTTTGGGGTGGGGTGGGGTGTCCTCATTGTTGTCATTGCTGAGAAAGTAACATTAAATCCAGTAATTTAGCTGATCCGAGTTTCATTTGGTTTAAAGGACTGATGCTTAAATACCATTCACACATTTCATGGCTTAGGGAGAAGTTAAATTCAACTAAATATGATTAACTTGAGGGCAAACTAAATAGTTTTGATGCTTCTCTTGTTGAATTTATACTACCTTTTGTACCGAATCTTTTCAGTGTTAAAGCTGTAAAAACTAATTCTGATGTTTTATTTTAATATATGTTTTGCCAAGAAGGATTTTATTCACTCATAGGAATAAAGAATTAGTATTTGAGTAACCTATTAAAAATAGCTTTTCCTACCTATCTAAATGTGTACTACAGTCCACCTTCTTGCCAAACTCTAGAGATTTTCCTATTTATGTTTAATCTGAAAACCTTTGCATCCTATTTTGGAGTCATTTTGAGCCTCACTTCTCCCGAAGATAAAAACCTTTGGTATTTTTCCTTTACTATATCCACTTTGATTCTGATTTTCAGTGTGTATTTTCTATATATCTATATATCCATATATATGATATATGGATTTCTACCTTCTCCCCAGGCTAATTAGTTTATTAGACACTGAAAACTCAACAACTAAAGTAGAAGTATGAGCTGAATAATCTCTAGTAAACCCTACCTTAAAGTTTCAGAGAGAAACTCTTGCTGCTTAAATCCAGAAACATTACTTTTGCAATCATTTTGCTTAAACTAGAATTTTTTCTTAGTTTTGACTAGGTTTTCAAAACATTTTTTTTTAATATCCTTAATCTTTTAGTACTTTGTTGACTTAACTCTAAGTTTTAGGAAATTCTTCTGTGTTTCCTAAGTAGCTGTGCAAATGACTTTCTGTGTCCCTTTTCCATGTGATGAATATATTGGCAGGAAATTAACTTATGCAGGTGATGCGTCAATGGTTGTAAAAAAAAAACAACCTTCACAATCTTCATCCATGGATATCTGCTATAGAACTGACCAAAAAGACAGTGTCAACTTACATACACACACATGTGCACACATGCATACGCGTTATGAAATTTCTACTCTCACATTCCCCCATTTTCCCAACTTCAGCTGAAGCACCCCAGAAGGAGTTACTGAAATTGCTAACTTCCAAAAAGTCATCAAAGTCTATAAATAGACTTTAAAAATGACAAAAGCTACAGGACAGAAAGTTTCTTATGTAAGGGTGGTTTGGATTTCTGTTGCTTGTGGCAAAGGGTGTTAAAGCCTCCTAATGGAAAACCCAATTTGTGAGAGAACCTAAGAACATAACTTTTAGCATTCGAATGTCTTCAGTAGAAAAGCAGGGTTTTTTTTTTCTGCTATTGAAAGGACTTGTTATTAAGTGAAGGTGCCTAAACTGCTTTGGGGAGGAACCTTTTCTGAGACTTCCCATGAGGGACTAAAAAATGTCTTTTGTAACTCAAGCAGGTAACTCCCAGCTTAAGAATGAAGTCCAGCAGCCAGTCCATCCCAAGCCACTAAGTCCAGATGCCAAAGCCTCCAGCCTTTCTGAAAGTTCTCCTCCCAAAGCAGTAAAGGTAGGATGACACTTTCTCTCTGAGCCTTTACACATTGGTTTACTAGTAGAGCTCATTGCACCCTCTATCATTATGTTCATTGTAACCTAATTTTACTTTCCTGGGGATGAAAATACCAAATAAGGACACAGTCACTTTTCCTGGAATCTCACTGTTGCTGCTCAGGTATTTGGGCCAATAGAGGGAGGCTCACTAATATCACTCAATTTGAAATCTGGAAAACTCATGAAAGTTTAAAGAAAACCTGAAGTTAAATAAAACAGCATGATTTTTTTTTTTAATTCCAAGTTCATAAATCTGTGAATGGGCAAAAGCCCACAAAGTGGAAAATATGAGAAATTTGTTAAACTAAAATCAGACCATTGTACAGGAATGTACAATGTCAACTTAAAGACAGTGGCTTTCTGGTCTAAGGAACTTTACCACCACATATTTGGTGGTCAGCATATTCAAAGATAGAATATGTACTTTCCAATGGAGGTTGGCCAGTTTGTTTGCTATAAACATGAACATTCAAGTAACATTTATACTAGGTGTGATAGTAGATGTTAAGGAATGTACAAAATGTAATTTTACTGTGCTTTCCAGCTTATGGTCCCCTTTTATTCAGTTTTTAAAATCTGTCTTTTCCCTTACTATGAACAAATATATATTCCCATAAAAAATAAAATAAAAGCTTTTTAAAAATCCAACACCTGTTGTAGGCTTATTATTAAAACTGAGTTGTTTTAATTTAGTGCTTTGCTAATGCTGTGCTAATTTACCCATTTGGATTAATAACCAAACATACCCACATTTCTTTAGTGTCTTTCTTCTCTGGTGCTCTCTTTAAGAACAGCAACTTTTAAACTTTGAGAGAAACTCAATAGGCAGAATTAGTTTTCAGGTGGTTTGTTCCACCCCACCCTCATGCACTCATCTGCCAAGCATATAGCTCTCAACTTGCACAAGGTTGGTCCCTTAATGAAAGTCCTCGTGCACAAAAAGGATGAAGAGAAGAGGACACAGACAAGCAAAGGGGAGAATCTAGGATTTAAAAGGTGTATTTAAAAAGGGGGAAGAGGTGAAGAAGGTAAACATGAACATTTTAAAGGAAGCAGAGATTTATGAGGAGAATAAGGGTTATTGACAGGGATCAAAAGGTGAAGGAAGTAGCAAGAGAAGGCTAGTATAGGGAGAAAGAGCTGAGCTATAGTGATTGAATCTGCATGTGTATTCAACACGACCCTCTCTTCTGGCCTTAAAAATCTGCTTATACTGTCATCAGCACTTTCTTTTCCCAGTATTTGGATTCCAACAAAGAAGCAAATGCCATGAGGTTAATTTCCTCTCCAATAGGAGCCCTGTCCAGATGTGAGTCCTTGGGTTATGGTTCTGGATCAAGAACAGCTAGCAAATCTGACTTGGCCACGAATTCTGTGTGACTGAGGGATTAGGGAAATTCCATGGCTAATCTAAGCGTTGAAATCTGTTCTTGAGTACTTATGAATTCTCAAACCAGTCTTACTTCCCTACCTCAACTGCTAGGCCAGACCTCCTGGTTCTGGGTTGGACCTTTGAGGTCCCTCCTGATTCAGACTCCAGGGTCCGATCTGATGAGTGATATTTGACAGAGCATATATCATTTAGGTCTTCCTGGCACAGCACAGAGAGGAGACAGAGGTAAAACTCCCTCTGCAGCTACCCCAAACCCATGTCTACTTCTTTGGCTCTGGTTACTCAGCAGTGGGATGCAGACAGGCCTGACTTCACCAACCGTACACCTCAGGTTTTGAACACTATCTAAAGACTGGGATAAATTGGCCCGCTGCCTATATTTTCCCACAGTCCAAAGTTCACGTGATTATGGTGTACAAAGCCTGAGGTGAGACTCAAACACATCTCCACTTTTATTTAAGAGCAGTTTATTTTCTCTTCAAAGTTACCCTTTATATCCTGCAGGTAAGCATGTAGGTACTTTAGAGTTTATAGAAAGGCCTCCTGGCATAACTGGTCTCATGGCTATAGACCATGCAACAGAAGTTGTTTCTCCATTTTGGGAAATTACATACAGCTAAGAATAAGCTTGTCCATTCAGAATAGATTTTTGGATCCCACACATCCTAGAAAAGCTGTCCCTTTGTGCTTTGTCAGTTATTGAAAATAGGACATCTAAGGCAGAAACTAGATTCATTTCAAATTTTAGCTTAATTAAAAAAAAAACTGGTCTTTAAAAGTAAGGACTTTATATATTTTGAACACTGGCTATGTAGCTCTGTTGATGAGACTTGGTGTTAATGAAGTTAAAGTTGCAGTTTCATTTTCAAAAAGGGTGTGGTTCTGGGTACAGAGTTCCAAGGACCCTATGAGAAGGATCAGAACCTTTTGACTCAAGCAACCCAGAGGTCTCTTAAGCTTTATGTCCCCTCCCACTGAAAGAAGTAATCCCCTAAATGTTCCCAGAGGGGCAGATAAGGGAGCAAACACAAGGAGATGTAGGTAGCCCTGGGAATATCTGCTTGTCTCGCCTATGTCTAGGGCAGCCAATCACAGGCTTCTTTGGCTGGTTCTGCTAATAAATGTGGAGAGAAAACACAGCAGACTGCATGAGAGGACACACACTGTGGCACCCTCCCCCACCCCCCACCCCCCACCCTCCATGCCATGCCAGCTGTCCCTTCCTCTATGGACAGAATAGAGTGATGCTATTTTGTAAAGTAATCCGAATTATATGCTAGAAGGGCATCCAGAATCTTTTCTCACTGTCTTCTATACATTATTACTGCTTTCTCAGAGCAGTAACCTTTCCTCTACATGTAGTGCAGTCTATATAAGATATGAATACCCCCAAAATGCTTTTGAAAAGTTTCACAGAAAGCTAAGGGAAGAATTAGGACTGTGCAAAGCAGGCCCAATAATTAATTTACTGTGTGGTGAAGAATTTTGGTTTAATTACCTAGATATTTTGTACAAGTTGGAAAGAAGTGACAGGCATTTTGTAGTGCTCTGTCTGAGGAATGGAGCCCTGACTGACATCAGTACAGAATTTTCTTCTGATTACACTAGGTTTAAAGACTAGTTAGCATCACTGCCTATTGCCAGCTGCAGCCTCCCCCAACCCCCACCCCCACCCCACCCACATACATATCCCAACTGGAGCCTTCATTAGACTAAAAAGTATACTTAAGAGAGTGAAAGAATGTAGAGGAAGTCATGCAGATTTATTGGAAAAATAACTTTAAGTAGATGCTGATGAGCAGATGGCCTGTAAAATTCCTCAGATAGGAAAGACATGACAGTGTTTATGAACATCAATTATTTATATATTACCTCATTCATTTCTGAGTATCCCAAAGATATTATCTATATATTTTAATTTGAAACAAAGACTGTGGTTTGTTCAAAGTGCTATAGTGAGATTATTTTCATTTGGGTTAGCATCTGCTCTTTTCCCAGAAGAGTTTCCTTTAGTTATGAAAATTTGACATTCCAGGAAAATGTAGAAAATGCTCTCATGGTTTGTGAGTTGGGAGTTCTGAGTTTTAATTTGCTGACTGTGAGAACTTTGATAAGGCAGCTGACATCCTAGAGCACTAGCTTCTACATGTGAAAAAGGGTGAGGGATGAGAGATGAAAAAATACCTTACTGGCAGAAAAAAATATATTGTTAAGATAAAAAAATGTCTAACGTTCTTATATAGGCAGTGTTTTAAATGTAGCTATGCCAAGTCTGAGCCTGCTATGAAGGCACAGGCAGGATGTACGCCAGGCCGATCATAATGGCGGAGATTTTTGGGCACTGACTACGCTTCCTGTTGTCTGAATAGACATGGGGGCAATTACAGAAAAGTGGCTGAGAGCCCAGGACAGAGGAAATAAAGGGAAGGCACAGTGCAGACACTCTGACTTGGCATTATACCATGTTGGCATCCTCTTGTCTTTAGGAAACTGTAAGGGCCCTTGGGCAGCTGCCTAATAAACCTTAAATAATATTAAAAGGATTTGTATAAAAAGTGAATAGGAATAGTGGGAATCTGGTGGGTCTGGCTCATTAGAAGCCTGTGGTTAGTCAGATATTTGAGCAGCAATCTATAGGCATACCTCAGAGATAATTGCGAGTTCAGGTCTAGACCGCTGAAGTGAAGTGAGTCATAATCTTTTTGCTGATGGAGGGTCTTGCCTTCAGTTTTTAAAAAGCACATCTTTGAAGCACAATAAAGTGAAGCACAGTAAAATAAGGTATGCCTGTATTATTCAGTATTGAAGAAGAATGATTTTTCACCTGTGTGGGTAAAGGCTCTCTTCAAGAGAGCCATTGTGGGTCAGGGATGGGAGATAGTAAGACACTAAAGAATTGTTGATGAAACACTCCTTGTGTGGGTGAAGGCTCATAAAACTCTCTCTCCTGAGGTGGGACATGTTCCAGCCTCAGGTAGATAGATAAGACTGAGGCTGATTTTGCCACAATTAGCAGAGTTACTTGAAAAAGAAAGAAAATGTGGTCTTATTCTTGAATCTGAATTTGTAACTGAGTTTTCAGCTCAGCTATAGTAAAGCACTCCAGGGCGTACAAAATGCTGTGTATTCATTGAAGGTTCCTGTTTGTCTCTTCCAGCTTCTGCTTCCTGCTCCTGGTACCTAATTTCTGCTCCTGCCTTCTACTTTTCTCCTAATGTGAGCTCAACTTTCAGCTTTCTCTCAGGTTCTCCCTTCTATTCACTGGGCTGCATCCCTCTCCTATAGTGTGTTCTGGGTGTGTGTGTGTGTGTGTGTAATGGAGGTGTGCTCTGTAGCCCTCCATTCCTCTTAGCAAAATAATTCCCATTTCCTCCTATACCATATGAAATTTGTTTCCTGCTCTGTCTACTGACAAGAATGAATACTTATTCTCCTAAGTCAAGTGTTAAAAAGTATAGAATTCCCCCTGCAGCTGAAAAAGATTTTCAGTCTGTTAATACATTTGTCCTATTACTTTTATATAATGTGAACTGTGATTTGTACAGGGCCTCTCTGTTAGCTTCAATTGTACTATTACATCCAATATTCTGCATTTTAATGTATCTTCTGCTTGTGAGAGAAAGGCCTAGTTCTTTTAGAGAAATCTAATTAAACTATGCAAAGACATCTCCACTTAGATCCTATCTTATTAGAAGTATCCATATAAGAAAAAAGAGGGGAAGCTGGGATGGCTCAGCGGGTTGAGCACTCGCTTTGCAGCCCCGGAGCCTGAGGATCGAATTCTGGGCCCAGCCCATGTGGACCCATATACTGAACTGGGGTGTGCCCCCCAATTCAGTTCTTGCCAGGGCCTATGCGGGAGGCTCCTGGCCCAGTTCCTACCCTGGGCAGTCCCATGCCCACCTGTGGAGTGAAACTATGTGGAAAACTGATGCTGTCAACTATGGAGACTGCTCTGGGCCTTCCCCCTTCTCTTGTCTCTCTCTGTCTCTGTCAAAAAACAAGAAAAATAAATCTTAAAAAAAAAAAGAAAAAAAGAATTCTGAGCTCCAGATAATGCCTTAATTATTTCCATCAGCATTCAATACAATAGCATTTGATCACATTTAAATACCTTCCTCATGCTTGATAAGCTAGGTTGTAGCCTGTGGTCTTTAATTCTTTAAGTGTTTCTTTTTAGGACCCTACCCCTGGCAATGGAAGAGGGTGCTATTAAGGAGCCATTTCTACTCACTTTTGCTCCTTCATTCTTAAATCCTTTGGTGCTAGTTGGGAGTTTCCTACTAATTTTATTAAACTCCTTTTTATAGATCTTTCCCCTTCCAATTTATTCCTGCTTTCTACTCTCATTTCCTGTCCAAATCTACTTGGAAAACCATTCCTATTGTTTTGCTTTACCTCCTAATGAATCATGTGGCAGGTGAACCAGCAGTCTGAATTTTGTATGTGTCTATTTTCAGCTTGTTAAATCAAAACTCTATCTTGCCATAACCCAGTTTATTTTTACTTACCTTAACCATTCAGGTCCTGGACCTTAGGACCAATTTGTGTTATTTACCACCACAGTGGTCTTGGCAGCCAAGGGACCACCAAGGTACTTGTGAGACCTTCCTGGCCACCTTAACCTAAATGACTTCTGCCTTTACTGGTTTTGGTATTTCTGTTGGGGCAAGTCAAGTGTTACACACACCTAGGGACTTGTTACTCCTGCCCCTAGTAGCCATGTGACCATTTCTTATTATGTAAAAACTTACAGTTTTAAAATTCTGGCTTTCATCAGTGCTAGAACACCAAGTATTTTATGTTCTTTAGGATTGGGTTTACTAGCTAGAATAGCTATGCTCACTCCACCCTATTCCACATTTTACTATTCGTGATTCCCAGTCTGTTATGACTTCCCATATCGCATTATGTTAGTTTTATTCTCCATTGGTTTTTAAAAAGATTATAGAACCTGTAGCTTTATTGGGCTATGCTTTCTTCTGGAGTCCTAATAAAATAGTTTGTGCCTCTTAAATTGTTCCATTTATGTGCCAGTTGTGACTTATTTTAAAAGATTCTCAGGGAAGCCGGGATGGCTCAGTGGGTTAAAACGCTCACTTTGCAGCCCTGGGGACCAAGGATCGAATCCCAGCCCCGGCCCGTGGAGACCCATAAGCTGAGCTGGGGAGTGCCCCCAGTACGGTTCTCACTGGGGTGAGACCCCGGCCCAGTTCCTTTATTTTATTTTATTTTATTTTATTTTATTTTATTTATTTATTTTTGACAGAGAGAGAGATACAGAGACAGAGAGAGAACTGAACTGAGGGATCTCCCAGTTCAGCATATGGTTCCGCACGGGCCGGGGCCAGGATTCGAGCCTCGGTCCCCGGCGCTGCAAAGTGAGCACTTAACCCACTGAGCCATCCCAGCTTCCCCTCCCGGCCCAGTTCCTGCCCTATGCAGCCCCACGCCCACCTGTGGAATGAAACTATTTAGAAAAACCAATGATGTGCAACTATGGAGACTGTTCTGGGTCCTCCCCCTTCTCTCTGTCTCTGTATCTCTCTCTCCCCCTGTCAAAAACAATAAAAATAAATCTTTAAAAGATTTTGCCTAGTGGATTGAGCAATTCAAGATTATAAGCAGTGGGGAC
>PVKE010029103.1:0-20468 GCA_004027555.1 Craseonycteris thonglongyai | reverse complement strand
AAAAAAAAAAAAAAAAAAAAAAAAAAGAAAAGAGAGTGGGTACAACTGAGCAGGGTGTGATGACTCAGAAGGTGGGCGCAACCCAAGAAAGCATCACCAACCAGCCCAAGACCAGGAGAGGGGTGGGCTGAGGATGGTCTCTCTCTCTGGTATTCTCTATGCCCAGCCCAACGCCTGACCTGGGACTGGTGCCCAATAGGTGAAGGCTCGATGAGAGGGCAGCAACACCCCGGCCCTAGTCTCAGGAACAGAGTTCAGGTTTGCTCTTGTACCCGGGCCTCTAACCCAGTGAGGTTCACTTCCCTTGATTCTGTTCCCATAGTTGATGGTTTTTAATTTTGGCTTCATGATAGAATCTAAAATCCCCTGGGAAGTTTAACAAAACACTGGGTGCCAGAGCTCTATCCTTAGGGATTCCAATTCAGGTGGTCAGGAGTGGGGCCAGGTGTCACCTTACTAGGTGGTTCTGGTGGTAGCTAGTTTGAGAACCACTGCCCTAGAAGTCCTGCTATGTCCCAGTATTGTGGACTATTAAGGATTCTTTTAGGGGAAGCCGGGATGGCTCAGTGGGTTGAGCGCTCACTTTGCAGCGCCGGGACCGAGGGTCAAGTCCCGGCCCCGGCCCGTGCGGACCCATATGCTGAACTGGGAGCTCCCCCAGTTCAGTTCTCTCTCTGTCTCTGTATCTCTCTCTGTCTCTCTGTCAAAATAAAAAAATAAAAAAATATATATTAAAAGAAAAAAATAAGGTTTCTTTTAAAGATTTATTTTTATTGGTTTTTGACAGAGAGAGAGACAGACAAAGAGAGACAGAGAGAAGGGGGAGAGCCCAGAGCAGTCTCCATAGTTGACATTAGTTTTCCATATAGTTTCACTCCACAGGTGGGCACGGGGCTGCGCAGGGCAGGAACTGGGCCGGGAGCCTCCTGCATCGGCCCCGGCAAGAACTGAACAGGGGGGCACACCCCAGTTCAGCATATGGGTCCGCATGGGCTGGGCCTGGGATTCGATCCTCGGTCTCTGGGGCTGCAAAGCGAGCACTTAACCCGCTGAGCCATCCCAGCTTCCCACATTAAGGATTCTTAACCCTGCTGCTCCACAAATAGAATTCAAAGTAGGCTGACCAGATGTACCATTTTGCTTTGTTTTTAAGATTTATTGTTTTGAGAGAAGGTGACAGAAAGAGAGAAGTGGGGAGGGCCCAGAGCAATTTCTGTAGCTGTACATCACTAGCTGTGACATAGTGTCTCTCCACACAGGCAGATGTGGGACCATGTGGGGTAGGAACTGAATTAGGGGCCTCCCACATGAAAGGTGGGAATCTTTGCTGCCATCCTGATGGTTACCATTTACTACACAGCTCGGCACATGGGTTTCCACAGGCCGGGGCTGGCACTCGATCCCCGGACCTCACAGTTGCAAGGCAAGTGCTCAACCTGCTGAGCTATCCTGGCATCCCCCAGATGTACCGTTTTAAGAGGGACAGAAAACAACAGTACTGTCCCATTTCAAACAGTACATATGGTCAGCCTACTGACACCCTGAATTTAGTCCAGTGAGACTAGGCTGGCCCAAATGTACCTTTTGAAATGGGACAGTACTGTTGTTTTCTGTCCTGTTGTAAAACAGTATGTCTGGTTAGCCTAATTCAAAGGAATCTGTGAATTTGAGTGGGAATAATTACACCTTAATTTTCACTAACCTCCCACTGAAATTGAACATTTTCTTCCATTATGAATGTGGTGTCAAACCACAGTAGTGCCTGTGACTTTGTCACCCATAGAAACTTTATGATTATTCTGGGAATCTCAAAGTATCATTTAAGTTTATCCCTCCTTCAAAATTAAGGTAAATATTAGACTTGCTCGCAGATTTTGTTATTTAGTGCCCTCATAAAGATACACATATAGCAAGCACTACATTACACTTCCTAAAGTATTTTGATTACTGGTACTCAATGTGACTTTTCCATTGAAATTCTGTGTATCATCTATGTATTTTAAAACATAGACTCCTGAGAAGGAGTCCATAGGCTTCCCCAGATGGCCCAAGGGGTGCCTGTCCCAGCACAGATGCACCTGCAGTGGGAGCTCGCTCTCTTGTCCTGTGTGGCCATCAGCCAGAGGTCACATCATCGTTGTTAGGGCTGCCTGACCTCCCCTTGGGGTGGGCAGCACCGGCTCACTCACCCAATTTCCCATCTCTTGATAAAAGGGCCCCTTTTGCCCCAGGGGCCTCCTGTCAGTGCCCAGCCCAGGCTCTTCTTTCTGCCATGTCAGCCCCCTGGGGAGGGGGCAACCCAGACAGTGACAAGCAAGTGTGGACTGGAGGAGAGTGACAGTTCCCTGAGCGGGGCTGGCGCCTGCTGACCATGTTCATGACTATCTCTTCGCCATTCTGTTCTGCCCCTATTACTAGTGCGTCAGGCAGAGGGGGAAAAAGGGAGGCCAGACCATGGGTTCCCAGTGGCGCTCCCTTCTCCACCTCCATGGACACACGGCCATCCAAGCCTGACCCAGGTGTTGCTGTCAACAGGGAGCTCACAGCCTGGCCAGGGAATCAGAGTAAAAGCCCAGAGTGGGAAGAGATTAAAACCAAATAAAGGTTTCGAGCTGGGGGACAGTATAGACAACTATAGTGAATCAGAAATAAATGCGTTAATTATAAAAGATGCTTCCACACTCTCACACCCACCCCTGGGCTGTGTGTGGGTGGTCAGTGGGCCCACGCTGTTCCGGGGAGCCGAACAGCACAGGGAAGAGCTGGGGAGCAGTCTGGGCTCACTTTCTGGGCTGCTCAGCTCCTGCTGAGAAGACACCATTTCCAGGCAGCCTCGATGCAAAAGCCTTTGGCCTATTTTTCTTTCAGATTTCCGTGAGAGCCAAGAATCTGCGTCATCATGGTTTAGTTCTTGTTGAAATCCTGAACGCTGTCTCTGCTTGAAGAGGAAAGTTTTGAGTGGAGAAGAGGCTAGAGTGTTAGTTGCTCAGCTCACATCACTGTCCTTGGGGTCTACCCCCGACTCCCACCCCTGTGGACATAGACACTGTGGAAAGCAGACACACTGGTGACCAGTTGGTGACAGGTGACAGTATCATCATGGGGAACTTTACCTCTTGACTCAGCAGCCAAAAACAAGTCTTTGTTAAATAAAAATAATAGTTGTGGGTGGCAGGAGTCCTGGAAGGGGGTCAGTGGGCCACTGAGGTAAGAATCTGCATAAACCCTGTCAAATGACAAGCCCAGGAAATGGCCACCATCCTGCCCCAAGTCAGAGGACAGGGCCCTCAGATGTGACCTTTTATCGTCACGGGGTCAGAGAACTCTTTCAGACCCTTCTTCCTGGGAGAATTCATGTGCATCATTTAAATACTGTATCGATTGCAGAGGTTGTCAGCCAAAGGGTGGAAACCCCTGTGTTTTGAGGAGCAAGAAATAAAGCTAGACAGGTGGACTGAGTTTCCCATGATGCATTGCACAGCTGGTCACAGGGCCAGGACCCCAGGTCCCTGCTGGCTTAGTCTGCTGCCCTTTGCCCTCCTCTTCACCGTCTGCCCTGGAGAGGAGGAGTGACGTGGAGGGCAGGCCACACTCTGGTTCCACGCCACTGGGTAAGCTATTTGGTGGAAATAAACAGATACCACATGTACCAAAGGTGGTGGGAGAGGCTTCTGGTTCTCCTCCCCACTTCTCACTCTCCCTCTGAATTCTTGATTCCACTGCCAAAGACGGAAAGGTGTTCTCCCCGAGGCAAAACCCGGGGAAATTACAAAAAATCTTCCAGCTTTTTCTGTATCTAAGACCCTCTCTTCAAGCAGAGAAAGTTTTCAAGATTTGAACGAGAACCAAACCACAGTGACCCCACAGTGTCCACCGTGCTAAAATCAAAAAGAGAAGCGGGCCAAAGGCTTTCCTATCCGGCTGCCTGGAAATGGTGTCTGCTCAGCATGAGCAGAGCAGTGCAGCACACACCGCTCCCCATGTCTTGGCACTAATGGAGGGACTACTGATGACAAAAGGAACCTCTTGGAAATAAGCAGAGAATCACCCACACTCTCCCAACTGCTTCCACCCACAAACCAGGAGGAAAGGGTGGGGAATGTGCCTCTAGACATCTGTCTCCCTCCCAAAGGGGTCAAGAATGGTTCAGGCTGCAGGCGTCTGAGGCTGGCCTTCAAGAGAGTTATACCCAGAGGCCTGGATTTTCTCATTCAGTCTTCATTTCAGATACGCTAGTTCCCTTCAGTTGTGTGTCCTGGTTATTGGTTCAGAAAAAAATGTCTGAATCAAAGCCCTCCTGGGGTGCCTGGTATGAGCAGTGCTTGGTGGTGTCTGTAGGAATCTGTGGATTCAAGTTCTGTCTCCAACTTTCACTCTCTAAGTCCTGATTGGTGTCTGTTTAATATCAGTTCAATATAGACCAGCTCAGTCCTTTTTGTTTTCTCTCTTCCTTCTCTCTCCTTTTCTTTTGATTTGCCGGATTTGGACCACCACCAAAGGGAAGCCAACTCCCCTTTCCTGCCTCCAAACTGTTTTTTATTTCGTGGACAAATTTGACCAATGGGGGGCAAAATACAGACTGATTAGTGAAAGAGTCTGTCTTAGAGAACATTTTAAAAAGGGAATCTAGATAAGAATGGTTTATAATTAGAATGTCCCTTGACTAAACTGGGGGTTTAGAAGAGTTTATTCCCTTAAGTTTTCTTAATCCTCCTACCCCCAGCCCTTGATATTGTTTGTATAATTCACTTGCCCTCTCAGGCGTTTGCTAAGTAAAGGTAAATTCCAGCTCCAACCCTGCCATGAGAGAGATTTTTCTGAGACTAGAATTATATTTGTGGGCTCATCCTATGCAGTTCTCCTTGTTGATAAGTGCCTCTGGATACAAAATGGACACGAAGCAGGAGCTAGTGTGGCCTCTTTTCAATACCTCCAGGAAGCTCAGGTACCATGATGAGACTCGCAGGGACAGTAACCCTCCCCCCACTCACTGCTGCCTCTCAGAATTGCACCAGAAAAAAAATTGGAAAGCCACTTAAAAAAATTATATACTATACGTGACTTTTATTTTTGGATTGTTGCTCATTGCAATAGAAAAATTCTGTGACTTATTGATTTTTATTTTTATTTTTTTTATTTTTTTTTTTAATATCTTTTTTTATATTTATAGAGAGTAATTATTTTATCTTCAGTGCATATTTATTTCTATTTTACTCTTGACAGATAGAGAGAGAGACAGAGACAGAGACAGCTAGAGAACCAAACTGTGGGAACTCCCCAGTTCAGCATGTGGGTCCTGCCTGGGCCGGAGCCGGGATTCGATCCTCGGTCCTCGTGGCCTCCAAGAGAGCGCTCAACCCGCTGAGCCGTCCCGGCTTTCCCCTACTTATTGATTTTTAAAAAGCAGCTCACGCTTACTGAAGCCCACTTGAAGAAAAAACACGTTTCAAAAGCAAACATGTTGTTATTCCTCGAGAACTTCTGAAGATTAAATGTGGAACATACATTACCAACGTGTGATTAACTTTGCACGCCATCATTGGGTAGGAGAAAATTTTTAATATCCTCTGTCATAACTCTTGAGTAAGTGTTAAAGCCAATCCAGGAAACTTCTTACAAACAGAGTATAGTTTAGGAGTTAGAAGTACTTCTTGGACTGGTGGGCTGATGACAGGCGTGACAGTCTGGGAATTACACAAGCTCTGCTCATATGTATTTCTTAATAACTCAGTGGATACAGTGAGATGAATACTTTCTGTTCCTGTTTGCATTGAACAAAAATAGCAAAGGAAGCATCTATGAGGTTAGAAGAGGAAGAAAGCCCAAACAGCAAATTCTGTTCCATTCGACCCAATGCGTACGATTGTGATCAGAGGGCATCTCCGAGAGCTCGTTTTCCTCCTGACCTTCTGTACTTCCTGCCTCTGCTGGGCGCGCTGCCCAGGCAGGGCTGCGGCTCCTCTGCAGCCCTGCCATGATGACACGCGTGGCAGCCATCGACTGTGGGTGACCACCATGCTCAAGCAAGGTGCAGTTCACCGCAGATCCCACCATGCCCCTCCCTGCCTCTCACAGACGAGAAAGGAGGCTCAGAGGTCCTCAGCAACCTGCCAAAGCCAGGTGGCCCTAGTGGGCAGAGCCAGGCTTAAGATCCTGGTCTGTCTGGGTCCAGAGCCTGCGCCTGTGGCCCTACCACCCACTCTATGATTTTGCCTCTTCCCTTGTTTTTGTAGCCAAAAAAAATTGTTTTTAGCAATAGAGAGTGAGAAAGTATGGCTTCAAGGAGCTCACAATCTAGCTAGGGAGACCAAATGAATAGCCGAAAAAAAAAAAAAAAAAATGTCCTCCTGTGTACGAGGAGACCGACATTCAGGATTCCAACTGGAGCATTGCACCAGATGAGCTGAGCTGCAGGCTGTTGGAACAGAGAACTGTGAGGGTTCTGGTGAATTATGGCCAGAGCTGTGTGGGCAACATTGGAGGGACAAGGATTCACCCCCTGAATGATGGGCAAGGTGTAGACAGTGTAATAGCTACCTCAATAGCCAGTATTTATTGGGGATTTACTAGTGCCAGATTTTAAGTGCTTTGCAGGTTTTGATGCATTGAATCCACTTTATATCCCTCAGGTTAGGTAATATTATTCTACCCATTTCCCCCATGAGGATTTAGAAGGTTAGGGAGTTTTTCCAGCTGATTCCCCAGCTGGTACATGGGGAGCAGGAATTTGAACCTGGGTAGGCTGGCTCCAAGCCCAAGCTCTTACTTACTACACAAAGGACAGGATAAGTTAAGCTATGCCCTTTCATGGACCACCATTACACTTGTCAAAGTTGTAATTATTTGCCACTGTCTGTTTTCCCAGCTAGATTGTTTCTCTGAGAGGGCAAGGATCACTGTATTTTTCCAGGTACAAGATGATACTTTTGTCTAAAACTGTTAGCCCCAAAATTAGGGGTCATCTTATACACGGGAGTAACCCATGTATTGATTTCTTAATGTTGGGTGAGAAAAGTAGGGGTTGTCTTCTACACAAGGCATCTTTTTTTTTTTTAAAGATTTATTTTTATTGTTTTTGACAGAGACAGACAGACAGACAGAGAGAGACAGAGAGAAGGGGGAGGGCCCAGAGCAGTCTCCATAGTTGACAGCATTAGTTTTCCATATAGTTTCACTCCACAGATGGGCGCAGGGCTGCGCAGGGCGGGAACTGGGCTGGGGGCCTCCTGCATGGGAAGCACACCCCAATTCAGCATATGGGTTCACACGGGCCAGGGCTGGGATTCAATTCTTAGTCCCCGGGGCTGCAAAGCAAGCGCTTAACTCGCTGAGCCATCCCAGCTTCCCCTACACAAGGCATCTTATACATGGAAAAATACAGTATGTCTATCTTACTTTCAGAGGCAATTTTTGTACCTAGATTTGTGACTGGTACATAGAAAGTACTGAAAAGTTTTGAAAATGGATAAACTGCATTGGAGGGAAGCAGAGGATTCCTTTTCAAGCACCATCCCATCTGTTCCTCTGTTGTCCATTCAATAGTTGGTGAATGTAAGTAAGCAAATCACCTCACTTCCTCCTCACCTCAGTTTCCTCATCAGCAAAATGAGGATGATAACAGAGGTGAAACTTTAGAAAACAATGTGGCAATTCCTCACAAAATTCAACATAGAGTTACCATATGACCTGGCAATTTTACTTCTGGGTATACGAGGGCTGTCCAGAAAAAAATCCAGCTATTGTCAATATACCGAGAATAGTTACATGGCTGGTTATTTTCCTGACAGCCTTCGTACATCCAAGAGAATTAAACAGAATGCAAGCAAGATTTGGGCTTGGGTAGTTAGGTATAGGGTTTGTTTATCCAGCTTTTTTTTTTTTTTAAGATTTAAGAAAAAAACTTTTTTAAGATATATTTTATTGTTTTTGACAGAGAAAGAGAGAGAGATACAGAGGGAAGGGGGAGGGCCCAAAGCAGTCCCCATAGTTGTACATCATCAGTTTTCCACAAGGTTTCATGCCACATGGGAGGGCAGGGGCTGCACAGAGCAGAACTGGGCTGGGGGCCTCCCGCATGGGAAGCACACCCCAGTTCAGCATATGGGTCTGCACGGCTGGGGCTGGGACTCCCTAACTGGCTGAACCATCCCAGACCCCCTATCCAGGCTTTTTTGACGCAGGGTTTATTTTCTGCATTTTGGGAGGCAGAGAGACAAGGGACCCCTTCCGCTCCTGCTGCTTCTCAAGCAGTTTAATATCACTGTGGCAGACCTTGGGGCAGCCTGCCCTGAACACCCGGAGTGACCTCAGTAATGAGCACAGGGTTTCCTTTTGGAGTGACAGACACAGTTACTCTGGAATTACTTCAGTGACATACTGGTGATGATGGTTATGCACATACTAAAAAAAACCACTGAATTGTACACTTTAACAGGATGACTATTATGGCATGTGCATTATATCTCAAAAAAGCAGAATGGAAAACAATACACAAAGTTCTGCATTAATTTAGGTTGGCTACTTAATTTACATGCCAGGAATTTGGGGGTCTGGGCATAGTCTTAGAAATAAGGGTTTTGTTTTTTTTAGCCTCTGCTCTAGTTCAGATGTTGATGCTAAATAGAAAGGCAAGAATTGGGGAGAGAAGTGCAGGTTTGAGACTGGTATTTTAGTGTCTGTGGCTCCAGAGGCCTCATACGTGGGACCAGGTAGCTCTACACTTGCTCAGCCTAATATTCCAGAATTCTTGCTGCCCTTTAGCTTTATCTCCTCTGCCTCCATCCTTTACCAGCCACGGTTACTTTATATCTGAACTACTGCATTTGCCTCCCATGCTTCATTCATTCCAGAAATATTTACTGCACACCTGTTAGTGTAGTGCACTGTTCCAGGCCCTAAGGGTCAGCTGTGAACCAAACAAACACACAGAAATCCTTGCCCTCAGGGAGCTGACATTCCAGCAGAGTCAGACTATAAGCAAGTAACATGCAAATTGTTTGATGGGTTAGAGATAAGGAGAAAGGTAGTGAGTATTGTGCTGAGGAGTTGCAATTTCAAATTTGGAGGCAGGGAAGGTCTCATTGAGCCAAGGCTGACAAGTGAAGGGGAGAGCCATGGAGATGTCTGGGGGGGTGGGGGTGGGGGTGTTCTAGGCAGAGGGAGCAACCAGTGCAAAGGACTCAGGGTAAGAGTGGCCTGGAGTGGTGCTGTTTGTAGAAAAGCAGGATGTTTGTGTGACTGGGGAGAAGGAGGG
The DNA here is from genome assembly GCA_004027555.1 of Craseonycteris thonglongyai. Lineage (NCBI taxonomy): Eukaryota > Metazoa > Chordata > Mammalia > Chiroptera > Craseonycteridae > Craseonycteris > Craseonycteris thonglongyai. Next base: position 11,215 of record PVKE010029103.1, on the reverse strand, counting down.
AAACAATGAGGTCAAAGAGGTAGGAGTCAGGGGGACACCCTAGGTTCTTAAAGTCATCTGTTCTTTCCTCTCTGGAAAACCTTCCAAGGGCTTCTAATTCCTTCTAGCCTACAAGGTTCCACATGGTTGTACCACCACTGCCTCTCCAACCAACCCCAGTGCCCCTGTTCACTCACTTGCTGCTTTGCTAAGCCCTTTTCCACCTCAGGACCTTTTCCCTTGCTGTTCCCTCTGCCTGGAAAGACCTTCCCCCATCTTCTTGGCTGGCTTTTCTTGTCATTCTGATCTCAAACTTCACTGTTTCTGTGGAACCTGTGTAAAGTAGCCTCCACCCCTGATTATTCCATTGCTAGTCTTATTTCTTCTTGCTTTATGACTGCCTAAAATGATCTTGGATGTTTTACCTGTAAGTAGTCTGTCTGCTCCCCCAGAAAGAAAGCCTTTGAAGTCAGGGGCCTCCTCTGGCTCTTTTACCTGGAATTCCTGGAATCTTCCTTAATGATTATTTGTTGAATGCACAGAGGAATTAGATGACCTCCATCTCCTGGGTATTCCTCTGATTGAAGTGGTGGCTTCCAGTGTCACCATATCCTGTAAGTTTTCCAGGGGGTTTATCACTGCACTATCCAGAAAACCTTTGCCCTACGGGAAGACTGTACCAGCATTCTTTCCTTCTGTCTCTAGTAAAGACAATGCTTTGTGCCCTCCATCTTCTGTTTATCCTAAAAAGCTCCAAGGTCCTATCGGCCTTCCTCCCCCTAATCTCATTTCAGCTGGACAGCTCTCTAAACACTGGCCTTGAGGGAAGCCTCTGAAACCACTGATCTCTAAGATTTGAGAGTGCATCAGGGACAAGGGAGTCTAGAGAATTCATGTTACAGGTGGGGAAACCAAGGCCTACAGTAGGGACAGATTATGTCCAAGAGAATTGGTGGAAGGAAGGTCCTAGGTTGAAGTCATCAGACTGGGAGGCCTAATTCTAGGGGTTCATGGGGCTCATTAAAACCCTTAGAGTCATGTTAATAATCTTAAGGTTATAGTCTTTTTTCTGAGAAAAGGGTTCATCAATGTCTTAAGGGGTTTCTATGATGGTCTTAGGAGCTAAGAACACTTTGAGGGTCATGAACTCTTGAAAAAATTATAACCGAACTTCTGAGGGGTTTCATGTTATCATTCTCCTAGCAAATAGCAGTGCCAGGGTCATAGCAGATTCCCCCAAACTATTTATTGAATGAATGAATTAATGAATAAGTGAGGAGTAAATAAATAAATTAATGAATTGATAAGTGAAACCATCTCCTCCACTTAATTCTAGTGTGCTCTTTTTTACCAAGTAGGAAGTTAACCCTAGCCTAAGGTGACCAGACGTCCCGCTTTTGGTGGACAGTCCCGATTTTTAACAATTTGTCTCGTGTCCCACGGTGTTTTAAAAAAGTTCCGATTTTTGGAAAGAATGCACAACAAGCTAGGGAACGGCGGGAGATAGATCAAATTTTTAATCAAGAACCCCCTCCCCCCCGGTCAATGGTGTCCCGCTTTACCAATGTTAAAATCTGGTCACCTTACCCTAGCCCCAAAAGGACTGAGGACCTTGGATTCTCGCTGCCTTATGCCTGACTGCCCTGCTCCTCTAGGATGATCTGTCTGGCTGAACATCTGTGCTTCCAGGGTTGGGCAGACCTTGACAAACAATCTCTGAGCCCTCTGTTGGACCAGTCTCTCAGCTGATCTGAAGATGGTCCTACTGTATGTACAAGACTGCCAGGTATCAAGGAACCCGACCTTCTGCTCAGCTCTAGTCCTTGGTAATGCAGTGGGACAGGGACAGGGCAGGAGCTATAGGCAGATGAATGGCTAGACGTCCAAATATTCCTACCTTTTCTGGGCATAGGCTGGTGATGCTCCTGGGAGGCGTTTTGCTTTGGAACACAATAAGTTCTATAAAAAAAGTCACCAGGCATATTCTTGTGTTTCAGACTTTAGTCACATTAGCCTAGAAACTGAAAGACAGAGTTGGACCCAAGGCTGGGAAGGCTGAGAGGTGGAGAGTGCATTGGGTGCTGGGGGCTGTGGACTCGGAGCTTCCCCTGTCCATGCCCCTATTGTGAGGAGATCTTGGGGGTGCTGTCATTAGGAACTCTGAGGGACTTTGGTATTTCCTGACTGGTCAATGGGGTTAGGGAGTACATTCTGAAATAAAAGATCTGGTGTTTTTTTTTCTCTTAGTCACCAATGAAATCAGAAGTGTTGGCATTTAGAAACACAACTTTGTGTGGAGGTACTTTCAGCTCTGCTGGTGACTGAAACTTGGAGCTGGGACTTTCTCAAACACTTTACTTCAGTCATTCTGAAAATGTAGAATTCTTCTGGGCCCGTCAGACTTGAGTCCATTTTGCTGGGCTTTTTAGTGTGATTCACTTTGTATGTCTTCCAAGGGATCCTTTCATTTTACTAAAATGATTTGCTGATGTTCCTTGAGGCTTCAAGGGCCAATGGGACCTTGATTTCTGTGAGAACTGTAGTTAGCCAGTAGCCCCCTGGTTTTCTTAGCACAGGATCTAGAATCAGTGTTGCAATATTGTTGTCCAGGGTTCATTGTCTCATGGCCCCGAAGAATGAGAACAAGGACACAGGAAGTGAGGCCAACTGGCAAAGTTTATTGCAATGCAGAAAAGCAGCTCTCTTGAGAGAGGGGGCACCCAAAACTGGGACACCCCGATCTGGGCAGGGGTGTGGGTTTATATTTTTTTCAGAGAAAAGAACTGTTAGATGATTGGTTCTAAACTATGTAAAGAGTGGTGCATGGCAAATATCTAACTATGATCAAACAGCTCAGCCAGGCAGTGGTAGGGTCTGCAAGTTAGAGCAGTCTGTAAGTTAGGAGCATCCAATCAGGGCCTTAGGGCTCTGTATCTGTGTTTAAACTCAGATGTAGCCTTGTGATCTTTTTTTAGGAGCCAATTGTAGGGGCTTTTTTGGCATTTTGACTGTATATGGTGATACATGTTGCCTTTCTACCGGGAACCATCCATCCCTAACTGCCTAACTATATGGGATTCCTGCCTCATCAGAGTCCAACCTTTTGGCTTCCCTGGGCCACACTGGAAGTACAATTGTCTTGGGCCACACATGAAATACACTAACACTAACGATAGCTGAGCTTAATGATGAGCTTAAAAAAAAACCAGTCACAAGTTCTCATAATGTTTTCAAAATTTGTGTCGGGCCTCATTCAAAGCAGTCCTAGGTCCCAGGTTGAACATGCCTGATTCTAGATGGAGTAGGTGTACCAGCATCGTTGTATCAATGCACACGGAGGGTGCTATTTTCCACAATTGTCCACAACTCAAAAAAAAAAACAAAACGAAGGTGAAGGCCCAACAATAAGGGTATAGTTTGTCATTCTGGCACAGGAACCAGGATAGAATAGCATGTAGCATTTTGAAAAAGCTAATTATAAAGACTAGGTGGGAATATATACAAATATAAATGGCAGAAAAATATTATTCGTTTGTATGTTGTGATTGCTACTGTATTTTATGATAGACATAACCAGGATTTGGGTGGCCAAAGTCCTTCGCTTGTCCAGTTTGTTCATGTCTCTTCCCCATGACCCCACATAGTACATAGCAAGTGCTCGAGAAATACTTGCTTGAGCTAGTGGTTCAATGGGTAGCTTATGCCAAAGGTTTAGGTATTTTTTTCTTTTAAGATTTATTTTATTGTTTTGAGAGGTGAGCGAGAGAGAGAGAGAAGGGAGAAGGGCGGAGGGCCCAGAGCAGTCTCCATGGTTGTACATCACTAGTTGTGACATAGTTTCATTCCACACAGGTGGGTGTGAGGCCCAGTGGGTGGGAACCGAACTGGAGGGCGTCCCGTGTGGGAGGTGAGAATCTTCACTACCATCCGGTGGTTACCAGTTGCTATGCAGTTCAGCATATGGGTTTGCATGAGCCGGGATCAGGATCCCCAGACCTCAAGTTTGCAAGGCAAGAGCCCAACATGCTGAGCTATCCTAGCATCGCAGATTTAGGTATGTCTTGAAGACACCCAAAGGTATATTTATTGGAGGAAGAAAAGATTTAGAAAAAGAATGACATCTGATCCATGAACCACAAACCAAAGAAAAAATTTAAGTATTGTGATCTCTTGTCTTGATTGTATATGAGGACTTCCAGAAACTATCCAGCCATGTGACCATTCCCATCATACTGACAATGACTGGATTTTTTCCTGGATAGCCCTCATATAGTAAGTGGATTCTTTACAATTAAAGTGGTCTAATAAATGTATAGCCAAATAATTTAGGTTTTGTTTTTAGTATTTTTTTACCTCTAAGCTTTTTCATGTGTGAGTAAAATCAGATTAAAAGGAGGAAAAAACCCTTTGTCCACATGGGACTCCATTCTGGGTTCAGAGCCCAGTGAGGGTGATAAAGGGCTGCACTTGGGGAGAGGTGGCTGCCTAGCTGACATCCCCTTTGGCCTGGGACTCAGAATTGATAACTGCAGGTTGACCACTCTCTGTCGAGCTGGGAGGCAGGGCATTCGCTGCCATCTTTCTCTTCTTGGGGTCCCGGTGCGTAGGCCCAAGACTGCCTGCCTTTATATTAGCCAGTGGAAGGTCTTGGCTTGTGGACAAGGAGCAAGTGGGTGTTTGGGGTTTGGTTTGGCACTTGCTAACTGGTAAAGGTCCTGCCTCCAAATATTCTCTCTGACACTCTGTGTCTGAAATATCACCAACAGTTTCTCCTTCAGGATAGGGTTTAGAAGGCTTCTGCTCAGGCCCAGATCTGGAGATGAAGCCTTTCTAGACCATTTCACCAACGGAAATAGAACCACGGGTGACTCAATTCCGGGGGGATATTAACCACTGAATTAAGTGTGGGGTGGGGATATTGTACCTGGGAGCTAGTAATGATGTATCCCTAATAAGGGAGACCCAGAGCAATTCTGTCTTTTCTAGAGCATCTACCTAGAGTCTTAATATATTTTTATTTTTATTTATTTATTTTTGACAGAGAGAGAGAGAGAGAGAGAGAGAGAGAGAGAGAGAGAGAGAGATACAGAGATAGAGAGAGAACTGAACTGGGGGAGCTCCCAGTTCAGCATATGGTTCCGCATGGGCCAGGGCCGGGATTTGGTCCCCTGTCCCCAGCTCTGCAAAGTGAGCGCTTAACCCACTGAGCCATCCCGGCTTCCCCTGCATAGAGTCTTAATATTAAAGATTTATGTTGTTGTTTTTGACAGAGACAGAGAGAAGGGGGAGGACCCAGAGCAGTCTCCATAGTTGTACGTCATCAGTTTTTAACATGGTTTTGTTCCACACAGGCGGGCAGGGGCCATGCAGGGCAGGAACTGGGCTGGGGGCCTCCTGCATGGGAGGCATGCTCCCTTGAGCCAGGAGCTGAATCCAAGGGCTCAAACTGAACTGGGGGCTTCCCGCATGGGAAGCACACCTCAGTTCAGCATATGGGTCCACACGGGCTGGGGCCAGGATTCAATCCTTGGTCCCCAGAGTTGCAAAGTGAGCGCTTAACCCACTGAGCCATCCTGGCTTCCCCCCTAATATTAATTAATATATCCAGCCAGTTAATCACGCAACTATCAAGACCCTGAAAGTATGGAATACAACATAGTGACCATTTGACTTCTTACCCATTATTTTCTAAGCAATGCATTAAGCCTTCTATACATGATAGGTAGTCTCTTTCAATCCCCCTGACATCTCTGTGAGGTAGATAATATCCCTACTCTACAGGAACAAAAATCAAGGCTCAAAGATGTGATGTACCCCGTATCATGCCGCTAAATGCAGTGACGCTAATTAATAGCTAACAACGCCGAGCATTTATTACCAGAGGGCTACCTCTTCTAACTAAGAACATGCTTGTGAAGGAGTTAGTATTAGCCCATTTTAACAAGTGCAGAAACTGGCGTACAGAAAGGGGAAAGGCCGCCCAAGGCATCAGCTAGCAGGTGTCAGTGTTGTGATGGGAACACGGCAGCTGCACCCAGCTGTGCTCTCAGCGCCACGCTGCATTCGCTAAGTGTTCGAGCCAGCGGTGTCTGGTCCACAGAAATGTGCTAGAACCTACTGTGTGCCAGACACATAGGGCTGCCCTGGTGACCAGGCCCAGTGCCTGCCGCATGGAGCGCCCATTTGGTGTCATCGCACCAAGACGCTGTGAAGAGGGGCCGGGGTGGGAAAGTGTTGGGACAGTGGGCAGCCCTGCCTCCCCCTGCCTGCCTGCAGAAAGCGGTGACCCTAACCTCATCCTTTGTGGTTACCCTGAAGCAATGATTATCTTTTGGGGGGACTGAAGCAAGAGGCCACCTGTCTCTAAGGCTTGTTATCTCTGAGACTTGAGTCTCTGGGGGAGGTCTTGCCTCACATGCCCATTGTGGGTTTTTTCTTATCTCTGCTGTATACACATACCACAAACTGGAAGATGCTGCCAAAGGATCCGACAGAAAAGCTCCTCTCAAGATGTTGAGGCCAGGATTACGGGGAGAAACTGTGCGTGGCTCCATGGCTGTCCTTTGGAGGGTCTGGAGGGATGTGACATGAGCTGACTGGTGCTATAGGGTCAGCCCGTTGGGAGCCCGTCTGCCTGAGCTCTGGAAACCCGGGCTGGGAGGTCCTCTGTCCTGCACCCCTGGAGCTCGGCCTCAGCTGATCCAATTCTATCTTCAGCTTACCCAACAGCACAACCCTCAATGGACTGTGAGAGGATGAAGTGTATGAATATGTGAAAAGTGCTTAGCGCACTGCCTGCTCATGCTTTACTTGTGAGCAATTGTTATTATAATTACACCTGGCCTCATGAGCAGAGATGGACAGAAACCAGGGTCCGTCTTGGCTGCCGTCCCTTTACCAGCCAGCTTTGAGCTTCCATTTTCACCCATGAGCTGGGCATGGTTAAGCCAACCTGCTAGAGTTGCAGGAGGATCAGATCTCACAACCACATCCTGCCTGACACATAGTAGGCTCCTCTTCCCCCAAGACCAAAGAAAATGGGTTTAAGAGTTTTCAGGAAATGTTTGGCTCCTGCTGATGTTCCTTCCTCACTTCCCAATTGTCCACCCTCTCACTGCCACCTTCCCCCAAGCGCTCCATCCTTCTGTAGCTTCTGTCTCAACTAGGATTATCCTTTGGCCCTTGTCATAGCTCTCCACCTCTGGGAAAGGACATATACCTTTAAGGACGCCTAACGTTACCTGAATGGTAGGAGCACCTATGTACTGGGTTCCAACAGGGTGCCTGGCTTTGTTCTTTATTGCCATGTGCGGGGTCTCCACATAGATGTGCTTGTTTGATCCTAAGTATTCCTAGGAGGTTGGTGTGATTATCACCCCATTTAAAAGATAGAAAAACTGAGGCACAAGTGGTTAAACAACTAGTCTGATGCTACAGCTAGGAAATGGCAGGCTGAACCCAAGCAGTCTCAGTCTAAGCCCCAGCTCCCAGCCACTCTTTTCTTTCTTCTTTTTTTGCCACCATATGACCCTTATGTTTAGAATCCATAGGAATTGGGAAAAGGAACATTGTCTTTGTCCTATAAATATCAGAGCTTTATCTATTTACTTTTAAAAAAAGATTTATTTTATTGTTTTAAGAGAAGATGAGAGAGAGGGAGAGGTTGGGGGAGAGCCCAGGGTAGTCTTCACAGTTGCACATCATTAGCTGTGACAGTTTCATTCCACACAGGTGGATGTGGGGCCACACAGGGCAGGAACTGAACTGGGGGCCTCCTGCATGGGAGGCAAGAACCTTTGCTGCCATCCCAGCAGTAACCAGTTGCACCACAGTTCAGTGTGAGTTTGTACCGCCTGGGGCTGCGCTTTGATCCCTGGACCTCCCAGATGCAAGCCAAGCATTCAACCTGCTGAGTTATCCTGACACCCCCTATTTATTTATTATTTTTAATCAAAATATATTTTACTCCAGAGTTGGATGTCTCAAATTTCTCCTGGTTATAATCTGCTAGTGTTTCATCTCTTTTAAAGGAAGGTATTCTTTCTAAATCTCAAAGAGCTCTCCTATACTCAGAATTGGGCATATTTCCTCTTGCTCTGTCACCTGTAGAGATGGAACGCTGCTGATCAGCACATTCTTTCACATGCTTGAAAATAGTCTTAAAATGTCTCAGAATCTCTCTGAACCAGTTCTTCTCTGAAGCAAGGCAGACCTGGCCCCTTTCCACTGGACTGGTTTCCTGTCCCTGGCTCTGAGAAAAGCATTTGGAGTTTTCCAGGCTCTCTCCTTCCACTGGTTATGCTCTGGACAATGAGACTTGTACCTAAGGGGCGCACAGGCTCCAAAGCAAGTGTGGACGAAGGAGCTGCATTCTAAACACGACAAGCTCAGAGGAGGCCTGCATGGCAGGCCCTACAAACCCGGAGACAAAAGTAACCACACAGGATGGTCTGAACATAAAAATTTCCAGCTAAAAGCAGGTCATGGTAGTCACGTCCTAGGCCTTTAGCTTCCTTGACAAAGGTCACTCTTTACGGTAAGTGAGCCTGTTTGTTGTCTTTTGGCCTCTAAGATAACATACCTTTGTAATGTCAGTGTAATCTCCTTTTCGAGACCCCTCAGGCTACACCCCTGCACCGGAGCTCAAGACCACAGACCCCCTCACTGTTATCTTATTCCCCTCATGCCATTTCTATGTGCTGTAAATGTTTACTGTTCTGTACCCACCAATGTGATAGAAGTATGCGTCTCTCCTTTCTACTTTTTATCCAGTCCCAGAGATTTCCCCACTTTGCTTTCTCCCATCCTCTTGATGTACCACCAATGGATTTCACATGAGCCTCATGTCTCCTCTTTTGATTCTAATGTATAAAATAAGTTGCAAAACTGCTATTCTCCAGAGCATTTACTCAACATATTGAGATTTTTTTTTAAAGGATTTATTTTATTGTTTTTTGAAAGAGAGACAGAGAGAAGGAGGAGAGTCCAGAGCAGTCTCCATAGTTGTACGTCATCCGTTTTTGACAGTTTCATTCCACACAGGTGGGCGCAGGGCAGGAACCGGGCGGGGGCCTCTCACATGGGAAGCTCATCCTGGCAAGAACGAAACTGGGGGCCACACCCCAGTTCAGCATATGGGTCCATAGGGACCAGGGCAGGGATTTGGGACCCCGGGGCTACAAGGTGAGCACTTAACCCACTGAGCCATCCCAGCTTGTTGAAACTTTTGCTTCCCAGCAATTGTGATCAGTTTGGCTCAGAATAAACTCATAAAAACTCTCTACAAGTTTGGATGTTTCTTGTGCTGATACAAACCACACTAGGGTCCTCTGCCCCTGTTCAGAATTTTATTTTGGCTTAATTTATTGTTTTCATATTCCAGAACATTTAGAAATGAAATAAAAGTATAAAGAAGATACCAATTACTCCCTAAGACCTACACTCCTGATATTTTATGCAGATTAGAGTTTACTTTGAACCCGAGGGCTTGCCCATGTGCTGGGCTCTGCCTGGGCCTATGGCAGGGACACAGTCCTTGCCCTGAGGTTCTTACAGTCTGAGCTGGTGAGCATCAAGAACTCCTTTGAACAATTTTTATTTCAACCAGTATTTACTGAGTATGTACTGTGGCCAGGGGTTCTTCTGTGCATTTGGGGTACCTCAGTGAACAAAAGATTCCTTTCCTCAAGCAGTTTACATTCTCGTGGAGAAAGCAGGCAATGAGTTGTTAAATGCTATAGAGAAGAGCAAAGGAAGGGGGCTGTGGAGCCCGTTGTGTGTGGGGAGACTGTTGTATTAAAAGGGAATCAGGAAAAGCCAGGATGGCTCAGCAGGTTAAGCGCTCACTTTGTGGATCGAGTCCTGGCCCCAACCCTGTGGACCCATTTGCTAAACTAGGGCATGCTTCTCTTGTGGGAGGTCCCAGTTCAGTTCCTGCCTGGGGTGCACTTCCCATGCTGGACACTCCCAGCCCAGTTCCCACCCTGCATAGCCCCACATTCACCTGTGTGGAATGAAACTATGTTGAAAACTAATAATGTGTGGCTGTAGAGATTGCTCTGGGCCCTCTTCTTTCTCTCTCTGTCTGTCTATCAATAAAAAAAATAAAAGAAAAATAAAAGGGGATCAGAGCCTCCTTAAGAAGGTCAAATTTGAGTCAAGACTTGAAATTAGATGATGGATTTAGCCATGTGAGTGTCTGGGAATACAGTTTCAGGCAGCAGGAATAGCTAAAGCCTCAGTGAAACAATCCAACACAAACATCAGGAAGGGGCCACCCAAAAGATAAGGAGTCTGAGAAGAAGCCAAGGGGAGGGAAGCAGGAGGGCTTGCATGCCTGTGCTAATTGCATTGTGTGGCCTCCCTGTTGGGTGCCGGATTTAACAGACCCTGGGGACCAGCTTCTGCCCAGACCTCTGGGCTGGAAACCACCTCTGATCCAGGGTCTTTCAAACTAGTATATGGCCTTGAGGAAGCCGCATGCTTCCTTGGCCTCAGGGACCAGGTCTGTAAAAGAAGATAGCCAATACCTGGCTGCTCCCTGGTCTCCTGCCCACCAGCCCCCTGAGTACACTTTCTAATAATAATAGTAATAATGACAATAATAATGTTACAAATGAGATAGCAATTGCATCATCTTTCCAGGGTGAATAAATTTATTATTCTCCTTATTGATACTTTTAAAAATCAAAAGTAAAACCATCTAACTTCTGTGGCTTCTGAAGAAAAGAAAGGCAAGAGCATGGTCTTTGGTTAGAAAAAAATTAGGTGAAAGATGCAAAAGATTTCTTCTCACCAGCATTCAGCAGCCTTCCCTCTGTGAAAGCTGTATTGGGAGGGCCTCTCTTGGCTACACCTTGAGAGTATTTCCTTTTCTGAGCTCAGAACATCCGCAAGCAGCCAACTGTCAGTTTGGGAACATTTGGGAAGTATTATGCAAAAGGTACAAAAACGATCTTTGACAAATTAAAAAAAAAAAGAAAAAGCCTGGTAGTTTTCTAGCCTTTATGCTGTAGGGGCCAACAATGCCAAAATATGTTCTCACAATCCACTGAGTTGCTAAAAGGAGGAATTTGAGAGCACATCATCAGACACTTAGTTTTACCCAGGATTCAGGGTCCTGAGGATCTAGGGAAGGGCTTTCCTTACCCAGGACAGCCAGCAGTATTTGTTTTTTTAGTTCCAAGGGGGAAGTGGGATGTGCTTGTTGGGGAAAACAGGACTAACAAATAAAAGT